>MVGT01003285.1:126155-148461 GCA_002174775.1 Macleaya cordata | reverse complement strand
GATAAGACTAGCTTATCCAATACATACACAACTTTAAAACATCTCTTATTAAGGAGATCACTAGAGACTAAGTTCTTAGTCATATCTGGAACATGAAGAACATCTATTGAAGTAAGAGTCCTTCCTGACGTAAACTTGAGATCCACGGAGCCAGTACCAACGAAATTAGTGTGGACATCATTTACCATTTTGACGTCCATCACTGATTTGATCGTAAGTTTTGAACAACTTTTGATCCTTACATATGTGGATGGTTGCTCCTGTATCCAACCACCAACCGGAGTCATTGCTTACACTGTTTGCTTCTGACACCGTTGCAATAAAGTTCCCTTCTTCAGTCATGTTTGCTTGGTTCTTCAAGTTTTTCTTCTTAATGCGACAATCCTTCGCAAAATGACTGGGTTTACCACAGTAGTAGCAATCACATTTATTCTTTTTATTCTTGTTTTTATTTTTAGAATCCCTCTTGAACTTGTTATCCTTCTTTGGCTTAAGACTGGTATGCTTGGATTTATTATCCTCAACTAGGTGTGTAAATAAAGCCCACCGACCCGCTACTCGGGGGCCCGAGCCCGACGCAGCCCATGGGTACCCAAAGCCCGAATCGGGCCTGCCCAGCCTGGCCCATTTAATTTGGTGGGCCGGCTCGGGCTTCAACTTGCTACCCGATACCCGGCCCTAAAGCCCAGCAAGTCCAGCCCGATCAATCACTTCCTACCCCTTTTCTTATTTTACTTTATTTTCTTTAAAAAAAAAACCTTATAATGTTTAACATTACATGAGTACCTCATCCATATGAGAGGATTAAACTCACAACCTCACCCATAAGGAGAGGAATGTCTTAGCATTTGTCACTAAAACATGTAAACAAGTATATTTATAACCCACTATTCTCAAGTCTATTCACTATATTTAGCAATGTAGGACTAATAAATTAACTAGTTGGTTTAGAAACCTAAAGCAATTAGTCCCACATAGCTAAACTTAGAGAAGAGGTATGAGAATGGTGGGTTGTAAAAGAAGTTGGGTTCTTTAAGTGAAAGAAAATAAGGTTATGGCCCAAGGCCCGACCGCCCTAGCCCGGCCCGGCCCGGCCCGAACAAATATCGGGCTTTGGGCGGGTCGTGGGCCTCAAATTTTTATACTCTGTCCGGCCCGCCCGGCCCAATGGGCTCCAATGGGCATGCATTTTATCTTCCTATCCAGCCCGGCCCGCCCCGAGACTGGCCCGTGGGCGCCCGGCCCCGCCCGACCCATTTTACACCCCTATCCTCAACCATGTTTGCCTTAGAAAGATCTTCAAATTTTTCTTCACGTTTCCGTGAATCTTCTTCTATACGAAGGTGATACAGCAAGGATTCCAGAGTGTATTGCTTCTCATCATGTTTGAGTTTCTTCTTGTAGCCGTTCCATGACTTTGGAAGACATTCAATGATGACTCCAACCAAGAACTCTACAGGGAGAGTAATTTCTGCTACTTTAAGATCACTGACGATATTAAGAAAACTATGCGCTTGCGCAAATATAGACTTACCGTCAGTCATCTTAAAACTCATGAAATTACCGATCAAGAATTTCTGGTTACTCACCTCTTCAATACGGTATTTCTCTTGTAAAGTAGTCTACAACTCTTTAGCAGTTTGGATACGTCGATGGGCTGTATAGATGATGTTGGAAAGTGCATTGAGAATGTGTCCACGGCATAGAAATTCGTCTTCTTGCCTCTTTATTCTCTCCATCTTTAGTTCAGTTAAATCTTTTGGTGTTTCGTCAGGAATAGGTTGAAGATTCTCGCCCAGAATGTAAGACAGCTTCAATGTTGTTAAGAAGAACATCATCTTCTCTTGCCACCTTGTAAAGTCTTCTCCATCGAACCTCTCAAGCCTTGTGAAGTCCTGGTTCATTACTTGAATGGATTGCGATACTGTTCCCTCCATTGATGAAATATTGTTTAAAAATTGTTGAAAATTATGTAGGAACAGTAATGGAAACTTGAACGGTTTAAAGAACTCCAAGGCACGTAATTGCTGTCTTTTAAATAATATTTCACCCCTATAATTGCACCAGGGTATACGAAATATGTTCTCAGGATACAATAGAGTCTAACCGTAGGATTTGTGCGTTAGAATGTGCAAGATTCGATCACAACTCAAGAATACTCTTTTTGATCTCTGATAATGCCAAAAAATACTCTAACTTTGCTTAGTTTTCTTAGAAATTCGAAGTATATTGAGAATAGCCAAGAAACAATGTATTTATAGCCTTGGAAGCACCATTTCGGAGCAAAAATGGTGACTGTTCTGAACTGGTGCGAGTGGGTACTCATTCAAAATGATGACTTCAGATCACCTTAGTATCGATACCAATATGAGTAGTATCGGTACTGGCGTGATCTGAATACTACTAGTCAGTCCTTACCAGTAGGTATCGATACTGACCTCGACTGTTGGCTTCCATTTGGCTGGTATCGATACCAACCATATTGGTATCAATACAACAGTGACACCAAAGTGCGCCACTAAAGCGCCCTAAATGCCCAATCACTCTTTCACGCACGCACATGCATTTACGCGTGTGCGGTGGTGCTTTGCACCACCTTATCAATTACAATGAGGGCCCAACACTTAAAAGATAAACTCTAATAAATGTAGTCACTAATAAACCTCAACTTTTCATGTCTCCCAAGCAATGTGAGACTAAACCAAAGAAGAGTTAAAGCTACAAAACCACCCAAAACTATTTTGGAAATTTTACAACACAAATCCCTCTCCAAATTCCAAAATCCTTCATGCAAATAGACTACTAGTTTATTTATGAACATCAATTCTCACTATTTTATGTAGAGGGCAAATTAAGACAACAAATAGTTGTACGTAATATGGAGAATGGATAAAACTAACATGAATTCACTTCACTAAATGTTCGAGCTTACAGAGAAATTAGTTGTTCTAACATATATATATATGTAGCAGTACGTGTGTATATGTTTGCGGAGGAAGGACAGAATTTCATTTGTGTGACTTCTTGGGTTTTCTGTTGTTGGATAAAATGGTGGCCGTCAATGATGACTACGTCGACTTCAAGGTTAGGTACAAGACTCTTGAAAACTTCTCCTAAGATTCAAACCCTAAGTCCTTGTCTTTCACCAACTATGAACTTTGCTGGTACTGCAATCTTGGATCCTTGCCATGGTGCAATTAAGAAGTTCCCAATTCCTTAAATTCACAACATTAATAAATTACTTTAGATCCCGCAAGAAACAAAAAAATAGAAAAAAAAATAGAAAAAAGAAAAGATAGAAGGGATGTTTCGAAGTTGCATCAAGTGAAGTAAAATGATCTACTTACATGTCCATTGCTTGATAGTAATTGAAGGTGCCTGTAAATTGTAAAACCTGATTTTGCAGAACTTATATGCATGACCCGACTGATGGCGCCGATGCTCATTAGGAAATGGATAAACACATATTGCGTTAATTATCTTAAGCATGCTCATTCTGGTCTCTATTTGCGGCTACCACAAAAAGTTTTATTTGCAGGCCTTCTCTGATACAAACAACTGGGGCAGTGGTTAATGCTACTTACAAACAAATAATATGACAAATAACAAAGAACTTAATAAATCTTACTCGATCTTTTCCCCTAAAAGTAAATAAGTTTTGAAGTCTACACAAAGAACCCAACAGAGTAATTCATCAAATAAATTTATTACCTTTATCTTACTGTAGTAAATTCATTTTGACATTTCTATTTAGCTTAACCCTTTTCTTCTCTAATTATTCTTACATTCATTATCATCTCAAGCCTTCGTGATGCAGTTGTCCAACTCCTATAATGCAGCTCCATCCCAGTATGAACCCTCCTTCATTAGTCTTAGAAGTCTCTAAAATGCATAAAGTCTTCGGCAGAAAAATAAATACTTTCAACTTTTTGATCCCCGCCACTTCCGTAAACAAATCCACATGACCCAAGTTTGTCAGCAATTTTTAGCTGTGTGTGTGTGTGGAATCTGCACTTGTCTTTGTTAGTATCCCTAATTAGATAACAATGTGAAAGATCATTCAAAAGCTCCATAGTTTTGGCCTTTTGCAAGTCAAGGGAACTGCAGATCAGCACCCAACAGTTTCTATCCAAACAAGTGAACATGATTTGACTCTGAGCATAGAAAAAATTCATCCTCGAGCAATCATTTGCTATGGCTGTTCAAATGTGATCAGATAACATAACCCATATCATAACCATCTCTAAATAGCAGTTTCTGATTCCAATAGTACACTATCAAGAACGCTTCGCCAGCTCTCTGAACCACCAGCAACCTTTGTTACAAAAACTACCCAAGATTCCAAATCAACAAAAACCCCTCTGCTCGTCATCGCCATGATAAGAACCTTCATAACCTCCTCTTCCTTTCCTGAACAATAAAGCCCTTCAACCAAAATAGAATATGTAGCCTTATTTGGCATACATTCCTTCTCTAACATCTCCTCCAAAATTCTAAGCCCATCACTCGCCTTACCAGCTTTACAGAATCCCTTAATCAACATATTATAAGTAAACACATTCGGAACGATTCCCTTCTCCACCATATCATCCCACAACCTCCCAGCCTCTTGCAACTCCCCTCTCTCACACATTCCTGCAATGAGTGTATTATACGTTAAAACACTTGGGACTGAACCCTTTTCAAACTCATCAAACAGTTGTTTCGCTTCCCAAATATTTCCTTTCTTCGATAACCAATATATAAGTGTGCTCGAAATAGCGTTATCAGGAGTACAGTTCTTCCTCAATAACTTCTTCCAAACACTACAAGCATCTTCAACTTTCCCATCTTCACATAAAACATCAATCACTTTACAACAAAGTGCCGAACTCGGTACATATTTCTTCTCAAGCATATCGTCGAGCAGATTCAATGCTTCACCAGATTTCTTCTCTTTACAATAAGCTTCAATCATAACTCCATATGTTACATCATTTGGATCAACCCCATTTTCCTCCATATCATCCATAATCTTAACAGCATCAATTAATCTCCCTTGTTTACAGAATCCATCCATCAAAACAGTATACGTCGTCGCATCCGGTATCCATCCTCGATCCAAAATCTCATCGAAAACCTTTTTTGCTCCCACCAAATCGCCAATCAAACAATAACCACCCAAAATCGTCATATAAGTCACCACATTAGGAATCATTCCCATTGATGGCATTTCATCCAAAACCCTAATTGCTGCATCTAAATCACGCTTTTTACATAGGGCTTTAATTAAAATATTGCAAGTGAACACATTCGGAATAATTCCAAACTTATTCCTACAATTCTTAAACATCAAATGAACTAAATCAAATCTTCTATTTTGAATCAAAGCATTCAAAAGTGTATTAAACGATCTCACCGATCTTTCAACACCAAAATCTTTGATCCGAAGAAACGTTAAAATTGATGATTTTGGCTTACTAGCGATACCGTAATTTCGGATTACTGTTACGAAAACGTTTTCACAACATTTGATTTTGGATCTCTTCAACTGTGACATTAGGGTTTCCATTTGTTCGAAAGCTCGAGATCGAGAAAGCTTTTCGATCATGATGTGGTAGGTATCGTAATTATGGGAAAAACCAGGGTGATATTTACCGGCATGGTCGAAGATTTGGAGTGCAAGATCGAGATTTTGATGTCGTTTGATCATGGAGACGAGTCGTTTAGGGTAGAGACGTAAAGGCCAGGGTTTGATTGGGGGTGTTACGGTGTATGATTTAAGGAGCGACTCTTTGGAATCAATGGTGGAGAGGTCGTGATGAGAAGGGTGAGAACGGAAAGGATCGGTGGGTGAGAGAGTGTGAGTGGAGTGGGTGAGGAAACGAAAGGTGGAGATTGACGTGAGGGTTTTGTTGATGTGATGATGAGACAACATTGTTTTCTTCTCCGGTGAAGTAGCGACAGGAATGAGAATTAAGGTTGAAGATGGAAAGACAAGGGGGAAAGTCTAACTCACGCTGAGGTGCGTAATGCGCGCCACTACATTTGAGTAAGTGGCACCCTTTTGGATGAGGAAAATCTGGGTATTGCTCAGTAGTACCTAATTCAGGTGTTGGTCAAGTCAAAAAATACTATGTGGCACATATTTTTAGGCCATTGATCTCATCATTGCTTGCTTTACTTGTTTACGAGCCCTGTGTTTTTTTTAAAGGCACCCCTATAATTTTATAGACAAGCCCCATAAGATTGACATTAGTCAAACATATTTGACCATAAAATCTTAAAAGCAACCCCCCACATTGGTCAAATTCATCCTAGCTTGTATAAACAATTCTCCCACTTTTAAAGCACTTAGGTTTTCTAAATTCTCGGACTTAACTCTCTGAGTTGCGATTTTCGACCACTCCAATATTAGAATAAAGAATCGAAGTCATCTTGTTGAATAACTTAGGTTTGGAGAAGAGCATTCGTTTCACCCAAATCTATTAATGGAGGATGAAATTGAAGAAACTTTCATAGAAGAAGGCATTGGGTCTTGCAATCCAAAACCAAACATCAGTTCCTTCCACTGTATTTCTACAAGTTCCCTTGCCTATTTTGTCAATTTGAAACAAAAAAAAATTGATTTCTGATCTGTTTTTTTTTCGTTCACGAACCCAGAATCATCACTGAAAGTGTGTTTTTAGATGAAAAATCGGCACCATGATGCCGATTATTGAACAAACAATTGGCAGTAGACCACCGAAAATATTTTTAAGCTGAAAATTGCTTTTGTCAAAATCGGCACCTAGGTATTTCTATTGTATTAAATCGGCAGGTGACTGCCGAGTTTTGTTACTTAACTGCCGATTCTATTAGTTATAATCTAATAAGAACCGATTTGGTTCTTACCAAGCGGCTAGTAAGAGCAACCTAAAATAACACAAACTAGTAACCAAAGTAACTTAATTCTTCCTCTTGTTATTCAATTAATCACTAAATAAAGCTATTTATATATTATAGCTACAATACTTGCTCACTAAGAAAAAAGGGAATACTTATCCTACTAAAAATAGCAATCCTATAAAATAGAAACTCCTAATAATAAAGCCTACTTAAAATATAAATAATATTCTCCTTGAAATAATTAATATTATAATATTTTTAAAATAATAATTAATTAATAAAAATCACTTTCTATATCCGATGCCTTGACGTTCTGCCACGTGTAAATATTCGTCACACCTCAGTGAGGGTATATCAACCACAATTAGGCACCCAATTGGTGGATTCGACGACACGAGTGGATCAATGGCCATAGTGGGCTAAACTGGATTAGGATGCTAATACTCTGGATATATCCCCAATCATAATCTCAGTTTTTTTTCGATACTGTCGATTATGTGTCATTGTGATGCTAATACTCTGGATATATCCCCAAGACCCAATATTTGAACACGGACATGCCGACATGTCATTGTTATGGGTAAAGACATAGCAACAGTCAAGTTAGTTTGAAGCTATAACTTATGTGTATTTATGTACTTCTCACCGAAGATAATGATAAAATGAAATAGATAAAAAATAAAAATATGCAACATATCAACTAATGGATCAGGTAAAATCTTGTCCTCTAGTTTATATATTTTAATTAATCAAAATAACTCAAACAATTTACCTACACTAGATTGAATCAAATGAGGATAGGCAATAATTTCCCTGATTTTGAATATGCCCAACAAAAAAAAAATGTATCACCAATATTTAATAAAGAATTTATTTGACCTATTCAACACCAATTTGTCGGTTTTAAGTTTCAAAATCGGCACCAATGTGCTGATATGTAAGTACTGCTTCTGCACCAATGTACTGATTTTAGGGTCCAAAATCGGCAGCTTGTTACCAATTCAACAAAATCACTTCAATCACTAAAAAATTCAAATTGGCAATAAGCAGTCGAAAAAAGAAACCAAAATCGGCGTCGTGGATCAGATTTATTAAGTGTTAAACGATACTCCAGCCCCGATTTTAAAAACCCTAAAAAAAATAAACCTAAAAGCTTTTTTAACTCTAAAAATTAATGGCATTCACAGGAAAAAATGGGTAACTTGAGATATTATTGTAAATAAAAATAAAAAAGTTAAAAATAAAATAAAATGGAACTTACCCATCTCTAGAGTCGATCTGCGGTTCTCCTTCTCCTTCTTCTCGTTCGTTCGTACTTCAATCTGCGGTTCTCGTTCTTTGGAGTTGATCTTCGAACTTACAGGTCTTTTTTCTTCTTCTGCGTTTACTTATCTCTCTCTCTCTCTTTCTCTTTGTTACTCTCTCACTCTCAAACACAAAGTCTAATTTTTAGGGCAATTTTTTGGTCAAATTAGTTTGACCACAATGGGAGGGTGCCATTAAGAATAGGGTGCCGAGAAGATTATTAGACATATTGGGGGGTGCCTATAGAGGAGGACTGCCAATAGGATTTTGGGGTCTGCCTATATATAAAACGACCCTTTCCCAAATCCTCGTCTAATCAGTCCAGCCCGCAGAGAGCTTCACTCTCACTCTCTCCCTCTTCGTCTGCTAACAGTAACAGGTATGCTCATCTCTTTTTTCTCTCTTTTTCTTCTTCTCCCTCTTTCTTTCTCTCTCTGCATCCCCTTCGTCTACCTCTCTCTCTCTATGTCTCTCCTTCGTTCTCCCTCCTCTTCTCTCTCTTTCGGTCTCACTTTTTTTTTATCGATACTCTTTCAGTCTCACTTTCTCTCTCCTTCTTTCATCATATATAGAAACCTTTGGTAGATTTATACATCTCTGCAACTTGGTTGAGCTTTTGATTTTTAGGGTAAAAGAAGAAAAATAAATAAATAATCTTGGTTGAGTTAGGGATATATAGGGTAGAAGGTTTTTTTTCCTTAAACAAAAAAAAAATTGTTATTTTTTTTCTTCAACTTGAACTCTGCAATTTTCTAGGGTTTTGGCAGTTTGATAAGATATGTTCTTATTTTTTCGGTTTCTGCAATTTGATATGTTCATTTGGTTCTTTTAATTTATTTTCTTCTCCAACTTGAACTCTGCAATTTTATAGGGTTTTGCAACTGATAATATTTGTTCTCATTTCCTCTGTTCATATTTTTCTTTTATTTTCTGATTTTTTTGCAACTTAATTTATTTTTTCAAGCTGATCTGTTCATTTAGTTCTTTGAATTTCTTTTTTGGGTTTTGGATTAGGGGAAGGAGCTAAGCTTGAGAAGAAGAACAAGATCCATTCTGGTTTCAAAAATCTGTGCAACTTGATCAAGGTGAGCTTTGTATGGTTCATATTGATTTATTATGGAATATTTTCCATCTTTCACTTTTAGATTTGATATGTACTACTCCATTATTTTTTATTCTTGATATGTAACCTGTTTGTTAGTGTACTACTGATGGTCTATGAGTTGTACTCTATCGAGTGATTCTTTTTTGCTTTCAGTAACTGAAATTATCAATAGAACTAGAGAGACAGAGAGGGACTCAAGAAACTGAAATTATCAATAGAAAGAGACAACAAAAAAAATAGCATTAGAGCTTTGAGAATCAATCTCAGGTAGGATGTGGCAAAAATCTCAAGGATCATAATTGAGTGTATCTTTTTTGCTTTTAGAATTATACTTTTGATTCTATGTTTGAATAATGTCTCTTTACTATTTGATAGAAATGAGTTACCAACTGTTGAAAACTATATGTATATTGAAAATGAATTATTCATAAGCATGTAGTTGGAAGGATAAATTAGTTTGCACATACATGAATGTGCATTATGGGTTTATAAAAAAGAGAGTTAGATTTTATATTTCATAGTAGTAGAAACTAGAATCTTTTTCCCTACTTTTAATTCTTCTACATAGCTGCGAGATTAGAAATCCTTTCTAGAGTGGAAGGTTGGGCAATCAAGATTGACACCAGTACGCAAATTTCCTTTTAATAATTCTAGGATCCTGTTAGAAATAAGTTTTTATTAGTCACTTAAATTCATTACAAGCTTCATACTATGTAATAATAATAATAGTAGTAATAATAATAATAATAATAGTAATAATAATAATAATAATAAATAATAATAATAATAATAATAATAATAATAATAATAATAATAATGATGATAATAATAATTAGTTTCTTCTAAATAATTTTAAATGTATTGCCAAGTCAAAGGATCCTATTTTTTGGGGTCTACTGAATTCGATAATCAGTAACCATGTTAGACCAACATCCAACCAGAATTATACTTGGCTTGGTAAAATGAAGGAAAAAGTGGACTGATACAGTCTGGGCAGACTGGGCTTGCTTAAATATACCAATACTGGGACCAGTAAAACAATGCTTGGTTTTAGTCTCTTAAAAGGGTGAGAGTTAGGTCAAATATAATATGATTGTGCTAGTAAATTGTAACAAAACATCTAAAGGAATATGCCTTATCGCTGATACGCCTTATGTTATTAATATTGGGATTTATCGGCGATAAATTGCTTATCGGGACCTCGACGATATTTTTCACATAATATCGTTCAAGAATATCGGCCAGATATTATCGTCCGATATCTCTTAAATATCGGCCTATATTAACGATAATTTCAGTTTACAAATCGGCGATATTATCGTGCCCCTTAAAATAAAACACAGAAAAATTATTTTCAACTTAAACCCTTCTTTTTTTCTTCTTCCTTCTTCATCTTCTTCTTATTTTTCTTCATCTATTACTTTTTTTCACTTTTCTGTTTCGTTTTTCAGCTCATCTACTGATTTTCAACTAAAATATATTTCTAATGTTATATATATTATATATTTATATTCATTTATTTATATAATCGGCCGATATTTGCCGATAAATCCTGATAAAATTTTCCATATCGCTTATCGCTCCTTGGTCGATAAGCAACTGATAACAATATTTACAACATAGCTCTAGATAGAATTATATGGCGTTGTAGGATTCATATTGCTGACCTCAATTAGTTTCTAAGACACTTAGAACTATGATGTGATGTAGACTCCCATAATAATGTCTTTTTTGTTTTTTTCGATGCTCTTGAATGCTGTGACCTCCAATTGTTCTGTTTCATTCGAACTTCAACGAATCCATGGTTTAATTGAGGCTGGACAAACGTGGTCTAATTTCTTGAAATTAATGAAATACCTATTCCATCAACCATCTATTTGTAGCTAACTTAAAATCTCAATTGTATATGGCTGGTTTTTTTCTTCGATTAAAAGGTAAAGGAAAGAACTAAGAAGAATCTTCAATAGAAAAAGCTTGAGCACTTGGCAGTAGCTATGGTGGATGTATGGTGGTCCCTATTAGGTGCCACAATTCCAGCCGTTGTTGCAGGTCAAGCTTTAAGAATGAAGAGACGACGTGCCGAAGAGCAAAGAATTAAAAGTGCCCGTGGGAGGGAGAAGAGCTCTGATGACATCTTTGTATGTGAGAGGGTCTGTACATCAAAGAGAATGCTGAAGAGGGTTGGTGCATTCTCCAAGGATCCAACTCCTGACACCTGTGTTACTGTCTGTGGTGTCTCTGAGCTTGATGCTTGCTCTGATGCCTGTGCTCGCACTGTGTGCGTTAATCAACACCAAGTGCCCAACTGGAATGATATTTGCCTCCGGAGATGTCAAAGTGAATGCCTTAAACTCAGTTCATCTTATCGTTCTTAATGCTTCATTTATTTCTTTCCTTGTTAAATTATTTTATAAGCATTAGTATTTTAGTATAGTTTGTTACCGAATCTTGAATTTTGTAATACTTCATCTTTTCTAAATATCATTGGGTTGGTTGAAGATGGATTCCTGATTCCTGGTTCTGATTTTTCTTTTCTTTTCTTTCCTTTTTTTTTTTTTTTGCATGTGATTGTTTGCTTCTAGCTAATAAATGTTATTTGGTTTATGGTTGGTGTTTCTTTGCTTTTTTAAAAATAATATTTGCTCCACTGAAGTAGGTTATCGGTAGGCCAACTAAATGGTATTGACTTTTCTTGAGCAAACATAAGTTAATTTATAAACCTAATGATCTCTGGTTCTTTTTATCTTACATG
This sequence comes from Macleaya cordata, assembly GCA_002174775.1. Taxonomy (NCBI): domain Eukaryota; kingdom Viridiplantae; phylum Streptophyta; class Magnoliopsida; order Ranunculales; family Papaveraceae; genus Macleaya; species Macleaya cordata. Next base: position 136,432 of record MVGT01003285.1, on the reverse strand, counting down.
TTTAACATTGGTTGGGACCTTTTAAAGTATTTTGCTTCTTAAAAATTTTATGCTATTATCATCATCTCTTTCTTGGATGAACATGCAACTGCTCAAACTCTCAAAAAACTTGAACAACTTCTGAACCAAACAAACATCAATTCCCTCTTTCATTGCCTTTTCTATGTTCTCTCTTTTGTTTGTTTTTCCTAGGTAACCTCAGTTTTCATTGTCTGATACATTCCTAAAGGAAAAGATGCAGCTGCAAATGCAATTTATTCTGGAAATGCTTTGCAACTTGTCCAATCCTTACTTCTATCATTTTTTTCCCAAATTCAAGGAAGCTAACTTTTCTGGTACATTGAGGTTTAGAATTTGGAATGGAACGCGGAAGATCACTTGCTAAAGTGGTTGGAAGCATGGTTTTCATATTGTAGGTCTTGATATTGAATCCCACAAAGGAGATTCATCTTTAAAATTTCAGTCCAATTCAATAAAAATAAATTTGGAATGCGGAACTTTCATAATAAATCGTTTTTGCTTCTTGTTTCTTATTTTGCTTAAGATTTCTGTAATTCTCCTCCCATCTTCGGAAGTGGCTTGTATGGAGAAGCTAGTCCTTCAGATTGTTCAGTCTTAGTTGTTTTATGTTAGAAGAGAAAAATAGAGGATAACCAGATCAAAAGCCTGACTTTTTTTTTTTTAATTTCTTCACTTGTTTTTAATGTTAGACTACAGAGTACAGAGTCTTACAGCTAACTGATGCTTCATCAGTATTCACAAGAAACCAATTTTCATATTATAAGCAAACCCCATATATAAACATACTGTTAAGACCTTGCTCATTCATGAACTCATCTTTCTTTTAACTCTGACCATCAAACCATGCTTCATATGAAGTATTATAGAAAGCTTTGGGCACACATGATGGCCTTTAACCACTTTTACATGATAGTTATAGAGCAAAGTTGCAGCAATGGACTTCTTTTGAGTGAAAGTCACCTCCTTACCTAAACAAGTTCTAGGTCCTGCTGTCCTCCGTTGAATGCCATGAACTTATAAGATTGTTCATACTTAATTCTTCCTTGCTCAGAAATCTCTCTCTCAGGCTTGAACCCTACGCAATTTTTACCCCATACAGTTTCCTTTCTCACCATGGAAGACGAAAGAAGAAATTTTTTTCGTATTTGGATCCACTTTATGGCCGCTAGGAAGAACGTCTTCTGTCCTCCATTTCTTAGCTTCATTTACTGCTAAGATCTTTGTTTCTAGTACTGGGTTTGTTGAATCAAGCCGGAAAAACCAAGTTAGAGCTGCACTTACAGTGTCTTCCCTTCAAGCATCAAATTCAGTATGGTATCTCTCAAAAACTTATAAGGATTTCGATCCAATAATTGAATCTTCCTTCCTCCACGTACGATGTTAATAATCGGTCCCGCCTTTTTCTTCGTCTTCTTCTTTGGTTTTACTTCTTTGCCTTAACTGTTCTTGTTTTGTAGATATACATTGAGCTATATAATGATCAAGAGTCTCCCAAGCTTTACTCAATACTCTTTTCTTTTCCAATTCCTAGCCATCTTAGCAATATCCAACAAGTTTTTGGCATGCAATGCGGTACATTATGGCCTCTTCAGCATCATCCAAGGCTTTTGCAAATGGGACAATTGGAAATTCAATACAGAGGCATCCAGGATCCATACCAGTTAGCAAAATAGACTTACTATCAGACGTGAATCTTTGGAACACATCTTGTAAATCTACAACTAGTCGTTGTTCCACGACATGTTCAAGAACCGGGATTAGCCAGTTCTTGACCTTCTCAAAACTTGTTTCCTCTCAAGAATCGATGGAATTGCAGGTGGGGGCAATTTTCTTTCGAGTTCTTGCTCATTATGTAAGGCATATTAGTTGGGTCACATGTGCATACTGAGTTTATGTTAGTGAACCATGGAGCTTTGAACTCATAGGTGCACTAGTTCTTGCTAAGATTTCAGTAGAGAAGTCATGAATCTAGTGGAGGTTGAAAAGATGGATCGGAAACATTCTAACGAACGGCAAATTCATCTATAAACCACAGCCATTTAGACGTCGAAGGAAGAAACAGCAAGTAACTGCCAATAATATCTCAGGGTACCCAATTGAAGCCATTAAAGCTGTTGAGGAAGTCTGCAACTTCTTGCTATGTTTGATACTTCGATAGCTTCCTAAAGGTCTTATTTGAAGTATAGTAGGTCAAACCTGTGCCTCCGGCATGGGCAATTCCGTCCGTCTAATCGCATTTTGTCTTATAAAATGTTTAGTCGAATGTTAAAAAGAAAGGAATTTTATCTATTCCTTGAACAATGGAATACAAATACTAAACTCCCTTTCCTCCTGTAGTTTTGTTGACAGACCATGCCAAGAAGCTAATTGACATACCTAACATCTAATCTTTTTTTTTTTGGTTTTACCAAACATCTAATCTTACTTTACAAATAGGCATGAACACAAATAATCATCGTCATTATACATTGATGGAAGTTTTTGTATAGTATGAGAGTTGCTGGCTAGGAGGGTTTCTAGTGAGTAATCAAGCTTTTCTGTTCCATTCCGGGGCCAGCTTCTTTCAGCAACTCAGCTGACCTCCTGTTCTCATCATCAACACCAAGATCTACTATCCAATGCTTCCAGTCTCTCGTACCAACAACATATTCTAAAATTTCAATGGCACCATTAAACCTGCAGAAAATGCATTTGACAAAATGTGAAAATAAAGCTAAGAAATATAGCCCAACAAATATATACAATTCTAACCTTCTTTGCATTTTCTCAAAAATTTCTAACAACTTGAACAATAGAAAAGGAATATTAATTGCACCAAATTTCTTTCTATTCTCGGTGCCTCTATAATCCTTAAACCAATTCAAAACCAAAAACAAAAAACAAAACAAAGAATACAAATTCAGAAAATAAGCTCAGACAACCACTGTTTGATTTCAAAGAAAGAAAACATATGAACACAAAAAAAAATCCAATAAACCCAACAAAGATCCTGCTGATTTTGCTACAGCTACCATTTGTTTTAAGCTAGGCTACTTTTTTTTTTTTCAGCTACCAAGAAATAAGTGCTTTAGTTTTATGGATACCAAATGATATAGTTCCTTTTGTCGTAAGCCATCCATAAGCCACCAATAGGATGCCAAATGACACCCCACGAAACAAATCCATAAAACTAGATAACTTAAGAAATCAAACGGCCAAAAAAAATGACCTGAGGACAATTTAGCAACATTAAAGTAGTTCCCACCTGAGAAGAAAACATAACCAAACAGTAAAAAAAAAAAATGACATGCAGTACCATATGAAGTTGTACAGTGATTTTAGTACTCAATCAATCTTTTCTTTCTAAAATTGGACTCCGCATTGCTTATATATCTTCACCGTGCCAGAGAGATTTTCAGTACTCAATCTCTTTCAATGAGGAGAGTCTCATACTATATTCAGACTACAACATTTTTCAATGAGAAGAGGTTCAGTGTATTTAGAATCAGAAAGCCATATAGAGCAATCAGACTTCGTCACACCAAATGAAAGCAAACAAATATAGATGAGATTCAAAGTTCAAAAATAGTACCTTGTTTATCCAAGATCCTCATGAGCGAGGGTTGAAAAGGGCCTTCGAGATAATCTCATCTTTAATTTCTACGGAGAGAATCTCTTCTTCAAAGCTAGACAACCATAAAAGTCAAAGTAGGTTCTCCATTTCCTGAATGACTTGTAATCATCTTTCATCCCAACAACATCTTCTAAAATCTCAATCATCTAATCCGTAGAAAATGTAAATGAAACAGAGACAATGAAAGTAATGCTAAGAGAAGAAAAGCCCAACATATCCTTTAAGTATGATCTTTTACTATCACATCAATGAACCGATAAAAAAAAAAAAATCTATCACATCAATGAAACATATAACATTTAAAAAGCTATTCTTGGTGATACTTTTTATAACACACTATCCACGTACTTTAATTAACCACAAAATAGACAAGGATCTTTCTAGGAGCTAAGAACTATGTAACCACGGCAATTATGCTACTATTTTTCTTATTTTACTGAAACAACAGGTGCAGTTCCTCCAAACATATCACATAATACATCTAGTGAAGTAACCAACCAATCTAGTAAACTGGACAAAACCACAAAGAACTTGAGCACTAATCTAACAAAAAACATGTTTACTAGAAGGTGAAGCAAAAATAAGAAAAAAGAACACCCATTAATCAAAATTAAACTAAGAGATGATATGAAAAGAAATATAAATAGTTCCTCCCTCAAGTTTTCTCTTTTACTTTTCTGTTTTCTCTCTATAAAAGGACTCACTAATAAAGAAACAAAAAACCAAAACTGGTGAGCATTAGAAGTTTCTCAGTTATTGTAACAACATACCATGCAATTTTTTGTCTCTCACTAAGAAGGAAGTCAACAAAATGAACCCACTAAAATTCTGATATTTGTTATAAAAGCAAAAGAAAAAGGAAAAAGGATTTAAGGAACACCACCAAACATCTCAGATTTGGGGTTTCGCAGAAAACAAACAAGCAAATGGAAAGTCATGTGAAACTCCGCCCACACATAAATCAAGTAAATGGGAGTAATGGTAGGAAAACAAAACAACAATGGAACTCTTGTATTATCATCTAAAAAGAATCGAAGAGGAAAAAATAATTTTATTCAGAATTAATTCTTGAGACCTTGCAAAAAAGATCATCTCCACAATATCAAGATGATTAGGTAAATTGAACTACCATATTCCTAGATATACACCAAAAAGAAAAGGTATACATTAAAACGAAATGTAGCATGTACAATGTTTTCCTGCTACATTTAGATTGAATAAAAAAACAGATATTACAGTATTCTCATGCATATCATTAATTAAGCCCATTATTTTTGTTATCAAAGTTAAAGCTCCACAAAACACAAATATTTAAGCAGACTGGGGAAAAAAAGGCGCTAAAAGCAAATACAGATGGTAGCATACAGTTGCTAAGAGCAAAGAACTAATAGAAGTGAAGTTAGAAGCAAAAGGAATATGCAGAACGGAGAAAAAAATGTTGGAGATGTTGCCTAGAAAAATGCAGATTAATAAAAAAAAACTATGGAGATGCAGAAAAAGTTTACATGGACTTTTTTGTTATATACTTTGTAAGAGGAAAAAGAAACCAATAAAGGTTAAGAGCACTGAGAAAATAAGATGTTCATAATCACCTGCAAACAAATAGAGAGAGGAAGGAGGAAGAGGAGTAAGAATAAGAAGAAGAGGGAGATAGAGAGAGGTGAGAGTTTAAATCCCTAAAACCATTAGTGATAGGGGTTTTAGATTTTAAGCTTAAAACCTAAAATGATAGGGGTTTTAGATGCTAATTTTAAAGCCTAATATGGCAATTAGAACCACAAAGAATCTAAACCCCTATGGTTTTAGGGTTTAATAAAACTGATGAAGCCAACGAAGAAGTGCTCGTGCTGAGATTGATAATAAAGCAAAATGACATAGATGCGGGATTTTTGAAAAATTTCGTCAGTGAAATAGTTACTGCGTTGGAGTCTCCGAAATTTCAAAATGTGCAACTTTGGAGCTGATCTAAGCCGTTAGATGGCTTTTGGTCAGTCACTCTCAGCCATTGATCGCAGAGTTAAACCAAAGACTTCCCTGCTTGAGTAGATAGATAAACAGTAGCAAAAGGACTAACACAAATTCACACAAAAAAAATAAAGAAACAAGTAAGAAACTGCTACACTTTACTCTATTTAATCTAATAATCATAAATAACCCACAAGTGAAGAAAGCAGAATAGAAGAATCTGAAGAAATCAGTTTACCTTTCAATTGAGCAGAAAGCTCTTTTTCTTCCTCCTCGAGCTGCTTATCCACATTACTCATCTCACTCTCAACAACCTCGCCTCTCTCACTAGGTCGTCCTCACTGGGCACATGTGGTTCACGATCCAAAAACATCACATCCAAATCTGTTTTCGGACTTTACTATAAAATCCTATATGATTTCATTGAAAATACCAGAAAAAACATTTTTTTATTTTATAAAATCATAGTCCAAAAACAGTTTTGGATGTGATACAAGATGTAGATTAGTTTAGATGTAAATCAGTTTTTGAAAACTAGTTTTTGGATCACAAAGCATATGGGCCCTTCAGTTTTTATATTAAAACTTTTAATGGATCAGTATCGGCTTACATGTTTTTTTTTACTTGATAGTTACATTGCCACTCTATAGAGCCCACATGGAGATGATCTAAGGACTGATTTTTTGCTAGGATGATCTCACCATTTAGATCTTCCACACAAAAAATCAGATAACCTTAAAACTTCTAACCCCGCTAAAAGTAGGTTGAAACTTAACGGTAAAAATGGATGGTTCAAAACGCTTAAAAGAATAACAACCTATCCTCTTGAGATATTTGAACCTATTCCATCATTTTGTCAATGGCCAATGTTCATGTAAGGACTGCAGGTGAAGAATGTGCAAGACTTGTTCATGATTGGAGTTCTACCAGTGCTTGGTGATCGTGAAATATAGCTTTAGGAAGTTGTTTATTATCAAGGGACTTTGGCAAGAGGTTTGTCATCTTGTCAACTTCAACAGAGTAAAAAAATGCCAGGAGATAATAAACCAAAGTAGGATGGATGCCGGTCATCTTTGGGCTGTTGTCGATTGCTCATAAACCAAGTCACGTGAATGCAATGGGTGCAAGTGAGTCAACTGTGGACGATGGGCACAGGTAAGGACCTTAGATAATTGAAATGTAAAATGTTCAGTTACTGTGGAAACTATTGTGATTTTGAGACCTCATGTCTCAAAAATTGAAGAATGAAAGATCAATTTCTCGGATTCTGTGTTGTGTGCACTACATCTTCTAAATAAACTTCACTCAAATTTCATATATTTTCACAACACCATGCAGGTTCAAACTGTGCATTTGGAAACCTGAGTCCAGTGTAGGGAATAGCAGACAAAATAGTACATTGATAGGTTTTTGCTCTCCAGGACTTGCATTAGATTTTTATAGCACATAACTTATGATAGATTTTTGCATCAAAGACGAGAACTATTTAAGACCACAAAAGTGAAGAGGCCAATTCTAAAATTAATTTGATAAAGTTATTCAAGAAAGGGAATTAAGAATTTAAGATATCCTTACAACCATCTTGTTCTTCTTCCCAGCAGATAATAGAAGCACTTTACCATCAACAATGTCTCCTGCCTCAATCAACTTCCCCTCACTATCAACTCTGCTGTTGTTCAAGTAAAGTCCCCCTTGCTTTAGCAAACGGCGAGCAGAAGACTTACTCTCAAGCAAACCAGTAGAAACTGAAAGATCAATCAAAGAAGCATTCAAGACTTGATCATAAGTTAAAGAACAAGATGGCACATCCTCAGCAATTCCCTCAATAGTCTTCCAATCTAACTTAGTTTCTGCTCCAGGTTTCAATGCTTCAGTTGCCTTCAGAGCCTCCAAAAGACCCTCTTCCCCATGAACAAAACGGGTAACTTCCTCAGCGAGTCTTCTCTGAGCAGAATTTGGAACATACCCTGGTTTCTTCATTTCCTCTTCCAACTCCTTGATCTCTTCCAAACTCAAAAATGTAAGAATCTTAAGAAATCTCACCACGTCCACATCCGGGACAGAGAAGAAATACTGATAAAACTTGTAAGGTGACAAGACCGATGGGGATAACCAGATTGCTCCATCCTCGGATTTCCCAAACTTGGTTCCATCACTCTTCAATAGAAGAGGAAATGTTAGTCCATAAGCTCCCTCTACCTGAAGAATTTTCCGAATCAGTTCTGTCCCAGCAGTTATATTTCCCCACTGATCACTTCCTCCTATTTGAACATTAACACCCTCATTTTCAAACATATACAAAAAATCATATCCCTGTAAAAGCTGGTAAGTGAACTCAGTATAGCTCAATCCTTGCTCTGATTCCAACCTCTTCTTCACACTCTCCTTCGACATCATCGTTCCAACCCTCGCATATCGACCAACTTTTATCAAAAAATCCAACAACCTAATATCCTTCCACCAATCAAAATTATTCAAAATTATGAAAGAATCACCAGAACCAACATATGAAATTCGGTTTTCTTCAGAACCCACATTTGAACTCTGGGGTCTTTCAAGACCCACATTCAGATTTCTGTTCTGATCCCATCTACCTAAAATTGTACTAATTATTTTCACAATCCCTTCAGTGTTCTTCTCTAATGTTTCAATATCTAGTTCAGGTCTTTCTATGTTTTTCCCAGATGGATCTCCAATTCTACCCGTTGCACCCCCAATCACAGCCACGGCTCTGTGACCACATCTCTGAAACCATGATAGTACAATGATCCCAAGCAAATTACCCAAGTGTAAACTTTCAGCCGTTGGATCAAAACCACAGTAAACCTTCAAAGGACTTAACTTAGGGTAAGAACAAGCAGACCTGAGATTCTCACTGGTGATAGATTCAAGGAGGCCCCTTTGTTCAAGTATTTCAACAACATTGGGTCTGTGAACTAAACCCATGTCTAGATTTTTGGTTTCAAGAGATTGTTGAGTTGAATGAATGCATCTTGTAGAGGAGAAAAAGGTGAGATTTTTAGGGGTTTTGCGAGATAAGAGGCTATTATTGTGAAGAAGAAAGGTGGGTTTTTTAGAGTTTAAGCTTGAGAAAAAGAGGACCTTGTTATTGTTATAGAGGAAATTCCTTGAAGCAGACATCACTGAAGTAGCTGCCATGGGTGCATAGAAATGCTCAGTGGCTACACCAAGATCTTCTGTTTGCACTCTAATCTGTTTTTGACCAAAATCTTATGTTCTTCCTCTGTTTTCTGGAAGAAAATTTGTTTCCCCACCAAATTTTCTTTCGACCAAGACTTCTTCTATTCTTCCTTCCTCTCTGTTTTTGGATGAGACTTGAGAGGTATTACCAAGGACAATCACGGTAATACACTAATTGTGTCCACCACTCCACTGTCTATCGTCTACTTGGCGCACGATACAGAACCTGAAAATTGGCATAATTAGTATTTCTCAGAATCCCATCTAACTGATACGTAGATAACAAGGGGGGAATTAACAATCAGATGTAAATGCCAGTCTTAAAAAAATTAAGGAGAAAAACTAAAAAATATATACATGTTGAAAATCCTAACAATAGAAATGGGCATTCAAGTATTTTATCCCATCAATACCCTATCTAGTTTTCCTGTTTACAACCTGAACTCAATCCAGCATTCCCAAAATCCCAAGACTAAAATAATTGGTCATAGTTTCTGTCCATATTTAACAACAAAAAAATGAATCATAACCTCAATCCAACAATTCAAGCCACATAAATCATCAATCTACAACCAACTTCAACACATAAACAGGCGTTCTTGAGTGTACTCAAAGTTGTACATGGGTTCCTCGTAGAACTTCAAATCAAAATATAAAAAAGGAAGTAAATTTCTTAACTATCTCTCTACCCAATAATTTTTTTTTTTTTTTTTTTTTTTTGATCGCCCTACCCAATAATCTCACTCCCCTCAACTCCTAACCTAAGGCGAGCTTAAATCTGTTCTCCATTTTCTACTCGAAGACAATAGTTCTGAACTGCAGATTTGCTCATTTAGGTACAAAGTTGTCATTAATAGAAATACATCACCAATTAATAAATCACAGCTTTTTACAATATAAATCAGAAACTACTGAAAAAGAAGAAACGTGAATGGTATAACCTAGATTACTTTTTCACCGGAATTTATTCAATTTAAACTTTACTTCGTACTAAACATCAATCGCTAACATTTTTCGAAAGAAAATCATAAACAAAAAAACTGACATCTAAACCCTAATTATGCAGAAGCAATTAAAAAAAAAAAAAAAAAGTAACCTAAAACCCCCCATAATTAACCATTGAAACAGATTCAATTTTAAGCGTAGTTGCAGAGCCTTGTTAACAAAATCGAGAACCAGAAATGGTGACGCACCTTAAAAAAGCTACTGAGAAACAAGGGCTTTATTAAGAAGATCTTTCGATGGATAAGCCTCTATGAAGCTCTTTTTAGCTTGAGAGAGAACCTCCGGCAGAGTGAGGAAAAAAAAAAAAGAAAATTCCCTTGGATCAAATCTGCGCGGATACCTCTAGCGGTGTAAACATAGTGTATGAATAATGAAGGTGAGTTAAAGACGAAAATAGAGATGTTAAGTAGGCCGTGCCGTGCTGGCACGGCACGGCTAAGTAGCGTGCCGTGCCGGCACGGCACGAGGCACG
>MVGT01003285.1:91690-123861 GCA_002174775.1 Macleaya cordata | reverse complement strand
TTGTTCTTTTTTTACTAGTAGCAGTAGAGGGAGTAGTAGGATCTACTTGTTCTTGGGGGGGAGTAAAATTATCATCTTCATCAACATGTGGGGGAGAATTATAGAGATGATCCATAATGATATATATAAAAAAAATTAAAATTAAAATATAAATACCTCAAAAAATGAACTAAAATTGATTGAGAATTGAGAGGATGAGACTTGAGATCTTGAATTCTTGATTCTTGATTCTTGATTCTTGATTGAGTAAGAGAATGAATGATATGGTGAGAAAGAGAATTTTATGAGAGATTGAGAGAAATAATTGAAGTTTTGTGAGAAAAATGAGATGTATGAGGTTGGTATTTATAGAAAAATGGGGGTGGAGAAAGAGGGTGCACATGACTATAATGCCCTTGGAAGTAGCCGTTTTTTGGCTGTTATTAGGGGTATTTTGGTCAAAAAAAACAAAAAAACAAAAAAAACAAAAAATAGCCGTTTTTTACTGATAATCGTGCCTAATCGTGCCTAATCGTGCCGTGCCGTGCCGTGCCGCCCGTTGGCACGACTAACGCTATAAACGTGCCGACTCGTGCCATTGGCGTGCCGTGCCAGTGTGCCGTGCCAGTGTGCCGTGCCGTGCTCGTGCCGTGCCCGTGCCGTGCTCGTGCCGTGCCGTGCTCGTGTTTAAGCGTGCCGTGCCGTGTCGTGCCGTGCCGTGCCGGCACGGCACAATTAACACCTCTAGACGAAAAAAAACATATAGTGGGCTGCAAACAAAAAAACCGTTTAATTAAATTTTTAGACGACTTCACATTTCTCACCAAACGGTAAACGAGCCAACTGAACTCAAATAATAATATTTTTTGGACCGACTATTTTACAAATATGGTGCCCGATACTTATGTAGTAAGAATCTAAGATGGAGCCCACACTTTTCCCTCCGAAAAGTGTTTTCATGGAATTTTCAACCTACGTAGTGGGGCCGATATGCCACATAAGTATCGGGCACCGTTTATGTCAAATGTTCAGTCTAAACAGCACTACTGGAACTAAAATCGTCGGCTTTGGTGAGTGGACCGAGTGTTGTGACACTAAAAATTGGTGTCTCTCTCTGCAATTGTCTCTCTACTACCATGGCGTCTATCGGATCACTGATCTGATCAAATTTTCCCTGCCATCTAAAGCAATAAACGCAGTGTTCTGGTGGTGGTGGTGGTGGTGGAAGTGGTGGTGGGAGAATGGAGAACGCCGATGTCTTTGGTTCTTCGACGGCTCAACTAACTTGGCATGATTTTCTGGAGCGGATGCGACATCCATCCGCCGCCGAATTTGTCAAATCCATCAAAAGGTCACTCAACTCCTCCTCCTCCTCCTCTCCCTTGTTAATAATTTCAATTTGTGTTTTTTTTAGATCTTCTAATCAAAATCTAAACATCTTTAAGCTTAAATTAGGGCAAAATATATACTATTATGATCTTTATAGATGAATTAAGTAATGAGCTCAAATTCTGTTATTCTGATCTTATGCAATTTGTTTTAAGATTGTAATCAGTGATAGAAATTGAATGTATATGAATGCAATTAGCTTGATTTTAGGATTGTGAACGAGGTGAATTGAATGTCAGATGAGAGTTCAAATACAATTTTTGAAAACTTAATCACAATTTCTAGACTTAAACCCGCCTTAATTGCGTTTTACGTACCAGCATGAATTCTATCTTTTAGGGTACTGTGTTACTATTTTTCAGGAAAAAAAAACCTAATTATGTTTGCTCATCATTCCTCAGCCAAGGAATGAATGTGCTTTTGCTCAAGTACTTGTACCTGTGGCTGGGACAATATCCTGATAGCCAAGGCACTTAGTTACTATATTTCTCATTTAACTCCAAAAGGCGTTCTTATGAAACATGCTGATTGTAAATTCTATGCTACAGAAAGTACAAACTGTTCAATTTCCAGATTTATCCATTAGCTTATACTGTCTCTTGCAGTAATTATCTATTTGCAAAGAAAATAAATTCAAGGTTTTGAATTTGAGTTTTCCAAATTGCAGCTTCATTGTCTCCTTTTCAAACAATGCTTCCGATCCGGAGAGAGATAGTGCTGCTGTGCAAGAGTTCCTTGCAAACATGGAAGGGGCTTTCAGGGCTCATTCACTTTGGGCCGGTTGCTCTGAGGAAGAGCTCGAGAGTGCTGGTGAAGTAAGCTATATTACATTGTTTTGTATGTCTTTGTAGACAGATATGGGTTCTTTTGTTTTCTTAAGTGTATAGTGTCACCTACATGTGCCTCCTTTAGTATCAACTGTCCTTATTACTAATCTTTGACCATGTGTACCATCTTTTTTTGTATACAACTATATTTGCTATTCACCTGTCTAAGGATGTATCTTTAATTCACCATGTTACTTTGATTGATCTGAATGTTGGTGATGCCGTGGGGATATTCTTTACCACTAAATTCATCAAAATATATATGAGAGCGGATCGGAGTACATTGGTTAGGAGTACATTGAGTATACATTGGCCTGTGGGGCCCACCTAGAGATGAATCAAGGGCTCATTTTAAGTTAAGATATTCTCTCCATGATGTTGATCATCTTCACCAAAAATTAGCATATTTTAAAACTTGTAACCCTATCATCCGGTGATTGGAAATCATTGGAAATCATTGAAAATCAACGGTGTTTGAATAGCTCAAGCACCGTTGATTTTCAGTGATTTCTAATCACCGGATGATATGGTTACAAGTTTTAGAATGGGCTAATTTTTTGTGAAGATGATCAACATGATGGAGAGGATATCCTAACTTAAAATGAGCCCTTGATTCATCTCTAGGTGGGCCCCACAGGCCAATGTATACTCAATGTACTCCTAACCAATGTACTCGGATCCACTCTCAATATATATATATTCTTTACCACTAAACAGCTGCTTGCTGATTGTAGTATATCTTGTTTGTTTGCATCGGTGATCAATATGAAGATTAGCACTTATGCTGGCATTCTAAGTTCTGATTATGAGGCTTTGTCTAAGAAATTAACTTTTTGTGGCTTAACAGAAGAAAGAAGAACAGTAACTTTTAATTTGATTGTATTACTGTAATTTAATTATAACTTGGTAGGAAAACTATGCACTAAAGATAGAACTGCTTAAATGGATAAAAAATGAGAGGGAACTGTTGGTAGTATTTACAGGTAGTACCGTAATAATTTGCATGCCAATATGTGTACTTTTTCTCCTTCGTTAGTATTAAAGTCAAGGACAAAATGTGGTTCTATATCTTTCTCTTGTACAAGGTCAGCTTAGGGAGGAGATCTTCTCATGGACGAAATTAAGAGGTTATGCTCTTCATAAAAAAAAAAAAATATTAAGAGGCTAAGCTTGTTTCTGGATGGAGGATAATGCTTCTGAGAAAAGACACCCATGACCATAAGAGCTGTAAGACCCTTTGTCTCCTCTATTTACAAAGACACTGTAATCAAGGTATAGAATCTTGTTCAACTGAATGTTCTGGTTTGCTAAAAAAAATAAAATAAATCAAAATATAGGTTAAAATGAAACTAAACATTCCCAAAAGACTGTAAAACTTGAGAAACTTTCAGATGAAGCAATACTTTAAACCGTGCACCTGTTATGAATGAAGACTTTTTTGTTTTTGTTTTTCTTTTGAACGGTATTCCTCTCCCGTAAGTTAGAAGATAACGGTCTTCTAAGCTTGACTTAGAACAGTTAAAATCAAAAATAGGTTTTACCAATGCCTTGGTGAAAATATCAATAAAACAATGATGAGATATGTGGAGTAGCTATCTCATGAATACTGATCTTCTCTCTCATGAATTAAATAACCAAACTCGTTGTGTTTCCTAAACTCTTGGTAGACTGGATTTCTTACAATTTAAAGGGTTGCTTGATCGTTACTTATAGTAACTGAAATTCATTTCTACATTTTCCGTCATGTCCTTGGCCATCTTATCATGTTGTTATGGTTCAATGATTGTCAATATCTCTGTGGACCTTGAAAACTAAGTGATTTGTGCTGTAGATATCTGTGCTTTCAGATTTATATGGAGTTGTATGAATTTTCTGCCTTTCAATTGTAGGGATTGGAGAAGTATGTCATGACTAAATTATTCCCTCGTGTATTTGCGTCACTTCCGGAAGATGTTAAATTTGATGAGCAATTATCTGAGAAGATGGCTTTTATACAACAGTTCATCCGCCCAGAAAATTTGGATATCAAGCCAACATTCCAAAACGAAACATCATGGCTGGTGAGTAGAGGAATGTATGCTTGGTTGCTGGACCTTCCAGACCAAATGCTGCTTCACACTTCCTCTCTGTTTCTCATTCCTGAAATATTCATTTAAAGCTGTTCTGCAGCAGCGACTATCCTGTCCTGTACATTCAATTAACTTTCTTTTTCACCATGAAATGCCAGTATAAAATATAGTTCAAAATGTATCAATGAAAATAGGTTTTCATTTTAGTTCGTATCTTGTTCAGAGCGAGTCTTTCTCCATTCACTTAACATCTTTAGGATTACTTTTTGCAATTTTTATTCAATTTTGAGTAGCTTCTACCTTATTTATTTCATATAGTGCTCAGGCAAAAAGATTTGTGATAATGATTGTGGCAATCGAAATTTCCTGTTCTATGATAATAACCTATAATATATTTTATCCTTTATGTTCTTAATCACAATTTATTTATTTAGTATCTTCTCAAGAAGTGAAACTTGAATGTTTCAGATCATGTAGCTACTCACTGTTTCTTTCCTTGAATTTTCATATCTTCACAAAGGTTACTTGAGGTTAGAAAGGTATTTTGGTGCTGGAGGTTTTGGTTGGACATTCACTCTCCATGCTTGTCAATCGTTCCTTTGGCTGTGTATTTTTGAAATTTGGGAGGTGTATGAGGTGACTTGGAAGATCTCCCAGTGCGAGAAACCATAGGGAGTCTGCCTAAAGTTGAGATGAACCTTAGGTGCATCAAGCCATATAAGACTTACACATCGATCTCTTGAAAAATGATTTCATGGATTGGGATATATTAACGAATTGGAAAGTCGGTATGAAGCTTGAGTTGCAACCTGTGGCCTTTTCCTTCTACAATATCGCATCTCCTGTTTAGTACTAGGAGCATATTGAAATTTATATTGGTGTGACGGTGTCCACTAGAGAGGTTACAGATCTTAGAAGAGGAGTTCCTACCTAGGGGCAGGAATGTGGTTTTGGAATTGAAAATAATTTCATAAACCTTGAGGATTCAAGGAGTTTGGTTCATGATGGCTCATGGCTGGTGGTGTCAAGTGCCAGGGTGGTGAGCAATGTGGTCTGGAATTTGGCCTTAGAAGAAATTTTAACTATTGGGAAGTAGAAGAGATTGGTAGTCTCATCCTTACAGCTGGATGTTACAACAGAATATGACTGACAAGAGACTTGGAAAGGATTCTAAAGGCAAACCTTCTTTTGTTTCCTTTTTTGGTGACTCTAGATTCCAGACAGCCTCTTCCAGTTCATTTGGTGTAACCTTATCCACTTCGATGTACTTCATTTCTCATTTGGATGGCATTGCTTGATAAAATACTTATAACTGATCATTTGATTACTAGATTATGATTCATGGTTTATATACCTAAGGCACGACTACGACTCTTGCTCAAATATTAGGACAGCCAATAATTTTTAAAACCCAACTTAAGTATTTTAATTTCCTTTTCGGTTGTTCTTTTCGTTTCTTTGTTTTTTTTTAAAATTTGAAGCTTGAAATCCTCCTAACCGTATGTATTTTATGAGGTTTCTATGTGGTTGTCAAATCTTAACTTTGCTAATCCTTCTGTATAAACTTGCGTTCTGTATTAACTTGTTTTCCTTTCTGCAGCTTGCTCAAAAAGAGCTTCAGAAGATCAATATGTACAAAGCACCAAGAGATAAACTAGTTTGTATCCTCAGTTGCTGCAAGGTTATCAACAACTTACTGCTCAATGCTTCAATTGCTTCAAACGAGAATCCACCTGGAGCTGATGAATTCCTACCTGTCCTTATTTTTGTTACTATAAAGGTAAGCTCAGTCATCCACCTAAACATTTACATATTGTGCCTGAATCCTGATGTTCAGTTTTTATACCACACATTTATATTGTCAATAATTTCATTATATCTCATAAATAATATTGTTATGAACTATCTACTGAGAAAAAATAAAATAGTAAATACTGTTATGATCTTTTAAACAGTAGCAATATGCATGCTTGTCCACAAATTTTTATTATTAATTGGCATATGTATCTTTCTGAAGCTCATCTGTTTTCTGTTGTTTAGTACATAAACATTCTATCGTGTCCCAAGTTTTTAAAGATTCTAATTGGGACCAAAGTGTTTGAGAAAAACCAAAATCTAGGTTCCGATGCTAACCAAAATTTAAGTTCTGATGCTTCTCCAAAACAATGATAAATGAAAAATTGTCTCCAAGCTCATCTGCAAACTTCAAAGAAATCCTTGTTAATAGGAGAGGACCTTAGACCTTCCCTTTATCATCTCTTAAAACAATATCTTTCTGGATGCATCTGGAGTACCTGGTTCATTACGATCAAGGTTTAGCTTAATCCATTTGCTCTCAAATTTATCCAATGACAGAATTGGCTTGTTGTTTGGCTTACCACCACAATACAATACTTGAGTTTCGGAACAGTCTTCAGTCTGAATTGTGGACATCTTTTAAAATAGAGACCCTACCCCAAGTTCTTGATTTCTTCAGATTAATGTTTTAGACAACATGAGAAGTATATGATGACTTTTTCCTCCATTAAATGAGGAGGGCACATCGCAATAGAACCCAGGAAAAAGCTGCCATATGGTTAGAATAAACAGAAAACAACCAACGCTGATGTCTGAAGAGAGTGGCAAGTGAAGCATAATAAAGATGTAGGAACTAGTTCCATAGGGGTTTTTAACTAGAATACTGTTAGGTTATACTAATTGCAGAGCTCCAGAGTCCCCATAGGTTGTTTCTAAAACTGCAAACGTAACTTAGTAGGCCTAAACATAAATCGGAACACACATCAGACTTGTTTAGAAGTAGATATGGGACTCAAACACACATTCTAAATCTAGACTAGGGTTGTTATTATTAAAAGAGTTTTTGTTTTGATTAAGGTCCAGTTTTTTATTTTTATCAAAAGTTTTAACCATCAACATCTTGATTCTTGATGTATAACTTTTGTACTTCTCAAATAAGTCGAAAGTTTTTAGGAGTTTGAAGCTCTATTTGTTTCTTCAACGTTATAATAATGTAGCTACTTGGAGGCAGTTCCAATTTGAAGCTACCCATATTTTGTATTTTTACTGGAATAAATGAGGGAAAGATGATAATCTAAGTCATTCTCTTTAAGAGTTGTTTCTGATAGATGATAGATCAGAGGGTTATTGTGCACAAGAGATGGTTAAAAATTGTGAAAAATCATTCTCTTTCTGTATATCTGCCACTCACTTCTCAAGTGTCGAGGTTTATATCTCAATAAGTAAGGTGTACTTCTAAAAACCAGTTGATGCCTAAACCTCAGGTCAAGATTATGCGCTGTATGGAATCCTTATGTACGACATGGTGGGAATTTTTAGACGCCATATAAGACATTGCCATGTAGACCCAAGTTTACCTCAAAAAGTTCTATACTGCCCAAATCTTAAGACCTGCCGAAGCTTCGCCAGCTTCTCTCTTTCTTTTGATGGGCTTCACCAGCTTATATCATAACAAACTAGAAGATTACTCAACCTACAACACTGGTCAGTGTAGTAAAAATATCCACCCAAGATCACGACGCAACTTCCCAGTTCAGAGTTACATTTTAATAGCTTATTTTGTTTATTCTTTCTTATACACATTTGTGATCTAAATTTTATCACATTATCTTTATGAAATTTCTTTTGTAAACCTTATGCAGGCAAATCCTCCACAATTGCATTCAAACTTACTTTATATACAACGGTACAGGTCACAATCGCGATTAGTCTCAGAAGCAGCTTATTTCTTCACAAACATGCTTTCTGCAGAGTCCTTCATCTCGAACATCGATGCCAAATCAATCTCAATGGATGAAACCGAGTTTGAAAATAACATGGAATCTGCTCGAGCAGTTCTATCAGGTCTTGCAAATGATTCAGAAGGTCTGTCCAATCAAAGTAACCGAGATGTAGGGCATATTCCCAGAACTGAATTGATCGAGACCAAACAACAGTCCTTTAATGCTAATAAGGAACGGAACAATTTGCTGTCTGCGATGGGATATCGTCCTTCACCCCAAGCATCTACAATAAAATCTGAGGATCAAGATACAAAGGATCATGTATCAATAACAAGGAAGCCATCCATCTCAGATTTGGAGAATAAAGGGGCAACTGAGCTTTTGAAGGAGGATCAAATGAGCAGAGCCTTCCATGAATATCCATACCTATATGCACAAGTTGGTGATTTGACTGTTGATGACGTGGAGGGCCTGCTCAATAGTTACAAACAACTTGTTTTGAAATATGTTTGTCTTTCTAAAGGGATGGCTATCACTTCTCCACCCCTTCCTCTACCTATTCCACAAATTCAAACAGAAACTGAGAAGCAACCTGAAGACATCAGATCAGTGGAGGAAAACTACAAGAAGCATGAAGACATGGGTAGGAAAGATGAGGTTACAGATGAAGGTTCACTTTTACAAATGGAAACTTCTGAGTCCAAGATTCCAGAAGATGAATCAGTTAGACATCAAGATGGTGAAAAAGAAAATATATTCCAATAGTAACAGTTCAATATGGGTTCAACATAGAAATTCTGTCAATTCTCACAATTGTGGGGATCAGAGTCATTTCTATTTTGCCATGTTCATGATGACTGACAAACCGTCATTACTGTACCTTGAGTAGCCCCTAGAAGCTACAATGTTATTTCTCAATGTTTAATTTCTGAACTAACGATCTTGTCGAAAAAATAGAAGATAAAATGAAGAGGAAATTTGGTTGTTGTGGAACTTGGAAAATTAGTGAATGGAAAGATGCGGACGTTTATTTATAGCCAGAGTTTCAAACCATTTGATGCAATAGCTCGATAAATGTATTGAACATCTGCTGGATGTATTCTTTGCCTAATCTGCTTCTTCTTCATGCCTCTCGGTAACAGGTATGTTATTTTCTCAAGCATTCTATTTCCTGTTTCAGAAGTCACTTCCCTGCTCAAATTCTCTTTCCCCCCACACGTGCACAAACCCACTCACCCAAAATATAATGTTTTTAAATCTGGGACACCTTTTCATAGTTTCAGATAATCCACGTCTCGAAATGTTAATTGCATAATCATGATTAATTCTATTCCCTTTTTATGGTTCCTTAATATCGGAATTCTTTTTGTTAGACTCCTGATTATACGCGCACATTTGTATGTGTTATGTTCCCAAACATCCCATCTTGAGTCGTCGTCCATATACACTTTGGATAGTACTACAAACTCAATTCTGCATACACACGTTCTGTCACCTTTTATGCTTCTACCTAGCTCTGATATCTTCCCATCATGTTTTAACTATACTATAGATGGTTTGGGATAGGTTAACATTAATTCTTCTTTGACACACTTATGATAAACGCTCATGTGGCAGCATGAATTCTGGGGGTGCAAAGTTTGCTGACTTTGTTTTCTTTTTGGAATCCCTATTAATGTAAAGGACAGTAAGAAGTGCATCCTGTTGGCAGTGTAGTTCTCTGTGTGGTGTATTTCTGGTGATTGCCGCTACGCTAGTCTATGTTTTTCCTCTTTCCTCTTTTCTTTTCTTTTTCTGCTGTAATTTTTTATTCATTTGTACTGCTCTTTGCCTTCAGCTTAATCAATAAATTTTTCTTATAAAAAAACTGATAAACCCTCATGTGGCCAACTTGAAAACGAGTCTAGAGGCTAGAGCTCATTTTGATGAAGTGTAGCCTTGGATAAGAAATTCATTAAGTTTTGAACTGTCATCCATTTCGCTATTAACATCAAAACTTCACATTTGATAAGTTTGGAGGATTCAGAAAGGGTTGTATTTAGTTGAAAACTTCATTTCATAAGGTTGGGTTGGGTCTTAAAAGAGTTCTTCTTGTGAGAATGATTCCATGGTGAGGTGGTTCATCCTCGCCAATAAACATAGTCCTTGACGTCATCTTCTTTGTTCTAAATAAAGTGTCCTCAATTTTCTGGTCAAGAAAGATCTCTTCAGTAAAGAATTCCAGGCCTGAAGAACTGTCTGATCATTAATAAAAGGTAGTCCCTTGGGAAGTTTTTCGCTCTACGTTTTCAATTATTTCGTCCTTCCTTTCTTTATTTTGTGGGATTTAACTATTAAGTTTACTTACGCGGAACTTTGACATGGTCTTGAGTCATATATGTTTGAGTATGGGCCTGGCCCCTGCAAGTAGATGTCTGACGTTTTATGAAGATGATCTCAGCCCCATTAAATCTTCCTTGTTATATTAGGTTGTTTCTTATACTTGAATCACATTTCTGACCTATCAAATTTCTGTTACAATTTAATACATTCTGTTCGAGTGATGTCACTGTTCGTCAACTTTCAGCGAATATTAAGAAGGATTATAAGTTTGAAATGATCAGAATTTTGTGAAGGATGATTTCTACAGAAAAATAATTGTGCACACCAAAACACTGAAGAAGGTCCTGACACGAGAATTGGATTAAAAAAGAAGAAGGTAGGAATATCAGTCAAGGTCTTCTATCCAGTTGACCTAATTTTTAGGTCAGCCATTGAACAAATCTTAACATCCTATTTGCTGGTCAAATTTAAACTATTCAGTATTTAAAATTTTAGCTTTGTGAATGTTAATATCTGGAAAATCACAGGCAGACCCAACATTTATAGAAGAGGTAACAAGGTAGCTGCTGCCATGGTCAATGTTCAACCTTCCTATATTTATTATCATTTACAGTAGTTAGTTATACTTCTAAATTGTATGGCTTCATATTTTTTTTTTGGAGGGAGTATGGCATCATATTCATTTGTGTTCTATCTATTTTATTGATTAGGTCACAGCAATAGCAAAGCATTTATGATTTTCATTTCCTGTTTTTGATTAGCTAGAAGTAATCACTTGTACTGAGAATTTAGGCCCGTAGAGATCAGTTAGATCTGTCCTTGTTTTGCGAGTGTGATTTTGTTGACCCACGTTTAATATGAGAAAAAAAGAAGACCCCACCATGTGATCACCAGTGACCATGGGGACTTAGTCTGACTTAAACTTTGAGAAGGATGGTCGAGTTGACCGTCAAGTCTCCATCAATCACATGGTCGGGTCTTCTAGACCTAAACTAAACATGGGTCAACAAAATCGCACTCTTTTTTATCTTCGAATTGAAGACTCTTTTTATTAAACTTCTATGGATAAACTAAATCCATACAACACAAGTTAGTCAGTTCAAATTGATCAAATATTCGTATATATGTCTCTATATATTTTTTAGATCAGGGCTTCAAATTATCATCTTATAAAAACTGATTTGATTCTATGAGCACTAGCAAAGCAAGTGTAAGCAGGTACTCCAGTCCTGAAGGTCCTGATTATTGACTATCATCATCACTAAAGTTGCAGACAACAACCTTAGACTGCCAGTCCAGAAACCAGGCTTCTTCTTATCTATTCATCTGGCCTTTCCTCTTACCTGTTTGTCAGTTTTAAAACCACATAAAGACAACAAACATTCAGTGCCTTCTGCTTTGTAAAGATCAAAAAAAAAAAAAAAAAGAAAAAAAAATAGAGAAGGACAGTCTGACAAAAAAAGTCTTATCTAAATTTTTGTTTGGTAACTCTGAAATTATTTATTAAGTAGTTTGATGGACAAACCAACATGGCCAGCTTAAAATTTAAAAAGTACTCTTCACTCAACGACAAACTTTGAATACAAAAATCACTTATTATTTGATACCCACAGTACAGTAGCCAGTAGCTCTCTTTTTAGGTTTGACCTTTTTCCTTTTATCTGATTGTCTTCTGTTCTTCATTCAGTCTCTCAAGCTTAAAAATCAAACATCCATGTGAGACTGCACATGCAAGGAACGAATTCATATACCCACTTTATGATTTGTCCCACCCTTAGTAACCGAAAACTTGGTATAGGGGTGACGCTTCTGCTCCGGAACCTCGCACCCCTGCTCTGAACGAAGCTCCGACGCTCCCGCTCCGAAGGTATTTTAGAACTAAGAACATTTTTTAATCGGCCGCTCCGACGCTCCCGTCCCACTACACCAAAGAGATTCATCTACTACATCAAAATTATTGATAACAGGTTTTCAATTTCAAGTTTGTGATCCGGGTGATGATGTGGCCGTTTAATTGGATTAAGGTGGTATTTATTTATTTTTATTTTTTTTTGGCATCTCGTGTGAATTTTACTTATTCGAATGCGTTTAAATTAGATTTTTAAAATGAGTATTCAAGCATTCAGTTAAAAAATTCTTGAGATTGAATTTCATTTACAATTCAAAGTTAGATTCAAATGCCTAAAGAAAAAAAAAAACAAACACCACTTAACTAAGGCGATTGATCAAAGTGGATGGATTCGATTTAAAAAAAATTGGGAATTTTGGCCAAAAACCCCTACTTGAAAAATGTTTTAGGATTTAGCCCAACAAACGTTTTCTTTTAGTCTAAGGCCCAAGGATAACTGACTGAAACCCTCTTCCTATAAATTACACACACTGAAACCCTCTGACTGAAACCCTCTTGGGCCTTAGACTAAAAGAAAACGTTTGTTGGGCTAAATCCTAAAACGTTTTCCCCTCTGACTGAAACCCTCTTGGGCCTTAGACTAAAAGAAAACGTTTGTTGGGCTAAATCCTAAAACGTTTTTCAAGTAGGGGTTTTTGGCCAAAATCCCCTTTAAAAAAATTTCATTTCATTCGAGTGATTAGGTTAGTAAAAAATACAATATAGGAGTGGTACTGAATCTGAAAACAAATCGAGATAAATTGAAACGATTTTGTTCGATAAATACTTTGGAAAAATTCGAAATTTTAAACTATGATTTATACAACCATCGGTCAGCTTAGGGCAGGTGCTTTCTCGAACGTCATGCTTACACAAGAAGTCTGCTAGTTGCCAAGTATGGCGGTCAAAAATACCAGTTCTATGGACCATTTCATGGTCTGTTCTGTTGGACTGGACTAGACTGATAGTAGCACCAACTGTTGGACGGATTCAACAACATTGGCCACCTAATCAGAAAGCACTCTTTTGGGGGGACTGGGAATTGGTTTGCAACCGTGAACTAACATTTTATTAAGGTAGCTCGTGTAATGAACAGATGGGCTCGTTCGTCTAACGTAGGCATTCTAATGATAGTTCATAGTAGAAGAAATTTGCCCTATAAATTAGGGTTGTCAAATGCAATTTCGGAGCCAGGATTTTAGCCTAGTGGGGTAAAAAATAGAAAAGGCAAACTCAATTTATATGCCACTGTTTCTTCACTACAACATTTTTTTCACCCCGTTTACATTGGATAGAATTGAAGGACTTTCTTTTTTTTTTTTCTTTCGGGAGATCGTCCAAAAAACCCAATTTGGGTTTATTTGAGTCCATTTAGTCCACCAAAAATAGTATGAGTCTATTTAGTCCAAAAATAAAGTTTGGACAGATCTGCCCTTTTAACTAATTCAAAGTTATCATTAACTATAGGTTCATGTGCTACAAACTTTTGAAAAGCATTGATTGAGATCTTCGAAATGAGACCAGACAACAATACTTTTTTCTAAAAAAAAAAAAAATTGCAAAAATATTTTTGCGTAAAACATGCAAAAATATTTTTGCACAAATTATGAGAAAACTACTTAACTAGTACATTTTATCTAAGTTGCATCCAAATTTAAATTTTTGAGTTTCAAACTAAGTAACATTAAAATAAAAAGTGAAGATCTCGAAGAATGCTTTCTAAATATACAAATTTCGTCAAAATATGTTACTCAAAATAGTAGGCAAAAATATTTTTGCATATTTTCTGCATATGCAAAAATATTTTTGCATGATTACGTGATTTTTTTTTTCAAAAACCATTCTTGACTGGTCTAGTTTCGAAGATCTCGAAAAGTTCTTTCCAAATATATGAATTTCGTCAAAATCCGAATTTTAGTTTAAGAGATAACATTTTAAAGTTTAAAAATAAAAAAAGATAACTACTTTTCTCTCTCATACAACTGTACAAGTTTGAAAAAGATAAAGGGTTAATTAGTCTAAGGGTCCCATATAATATTCGAAATTAGCGTTTGGCTCCTATGAAAGACCAGTTTTGAGTCTAGGTCCTGGATTGACGGTTGACTCGGTTGACCGTCTAAAAAATCACATTTAATTAATTAAATTAAATAAATAATAAAATAAACTAACATCGTTTGTTGACCGTTATCACGTGAGTTGTTCGCATGGTGGTAGGAACATGTGACTTCATTTAATGTCATCTAACGGTCAAGACGCAGCCTTGATCCAACGGCTGCGATATAAAGTACCGTTGGAAATTAGCTGTTAGGACCCTCTCTATAAAAACACCTCAAAACCACCATTTTTTCACATCTCTTTTCTCCAAGTGAAGTTACTATTCTCATACTCCAAGTTCATCCCTCTCGAATCGATCCATCTTTCACATATTCCAAGTGACAAAAACGGCTGAAAATTTATGTTCAAGCAGCAACTTGAAGTGGGACTTCGAGGTAAGCATCAACAAGCATAACCTGCAAATTTGCTGGGATCCACCATTAACAGGACCTAAATACTAATTTCAAGTTTACAGCAGGACCTAAAACCAAATTTTTATTATTTTGCAGATATGTCAGTTATGCGAGCATCCTTCACACACTGCTATGTCATGCCCTTGGATGTACTCCAAGTGCATGATTCGTGGATGCATTGGGCTACGTATGTTGCTTTCCTGTGACAGTAACATAAGCAAGGGAAAAACGTACTTAAAACCCCAATTCCCAGACTGTGATGGTTTCATATAGTTAGAAGATGCTATGAAGGGTAAAAGTTCTACAGCAATGAAATGTCATTTATGTGGGGATGATGACCATCTAGGCAAGGAATGTCCATGGGAAGGTTACCCATGCAGAAGGCCAGGGTGCTCAGGTTGGAGGCACATTTCAACCTCTCATACAGAGCAAAACCCAGGAAAGAAGTACCTTATGTGTGACAAATGTCATAGTTTTGAATGGCTTTGTGATGCCATTACGAAGCATGAGGGCACCACTAAGCAAGAACAACTCCTAAGTAAAAGTCCTAGTTCTTCTAGAATGAAGGGTAAGCCCATTTGTAATGATGTTCCTGATGATGATTTTTGTGAAGAGTTCAACCTCAAAGCAAGGGTAGCTAGATGCTACCATTGTAATTCCACTGACCATATGGCAAGAGAATGTCCCTGGAGGTCCATTCCATGTACAGGTTATGGATGCAACTCAAAGATGAGGCTAGGGACATCATCTAGACAATGGAGTCTAGGACAAATGTATCTCAAGTGTGATGTTTGTGGAACCTTTGCTTGGTTGAAGGACATGTTGTCAGCATAGATTATTGTTCTATGTGTCCTATCAATCTAAAATGTCATCTAAATTTCTCTAATTATTGTACTCTGATATTTATCTACTGATGTACAATGACATATATATATATATATAGAGGGAGGTTATTGCACCCCCTCTTAGAACGCCCCCTTATAATGCCCCCTCTTGTGGGGCCTACATATGATGCATCTAGGGGCTAATTTTTTTAGAAGATGTTCTCTTCACTATGTATATCATCATATTCAAAAATCAGCTCATTCTAAAACTTTTAACCCCTTCAAATTACTTCTTAAAAATTGGTAACTATTTGACCCTCAAATAGTTACCAAATAGTTACTAATTTTTAAAGCGTTAATTTGAAGGGGTTAGAAGTTTTAGAACGAAGTAATTTTTTAATATGATGATATACATAGTGAGAAGAACATCCTCTAAAAAAATCAGCCCCAGAATGCATCGCATGTGGGCCCCACAAGAGGGGGCGTTATAAGGGGGTGTTCTAAGAGGGGGTGCAATAACCTCCCTCATATATATATATATATATCAATATGGTTTATTTAAATATGCATTCAAAGTATGCACAAATATGTTTTTGCAATTCAATGACAACTATAAACTTGCAATTCAATTACTCTAAAAACAATAAACACCATTCAGTCGTAAACATGTCTTACAAACCATTCATAACCATTATGGATCCAAAGAAACATCATATTCCAAAAAACCAACATGGATCCAAAGAAACATTATAGTCCAAAAAACCATCATGGATCCAAACAAACAGAATGAGTCCATAAAACTAACATTAAAAAGAACATCATCTAACTAACAACAGCCTAACATAGTCTAACTAGTGTTCTGTCATATAATCAACCCAACATAGTCCAAAATGCAAAATAAACTTCATTAGGCATAACTATCCAAAAAAAGTATTTCTAACCTCAACTTTAGTCAATATCAATGTGCATCCCATTCAATTTTGATCCTAACCCACCACTAACCCTCCCACTCCTCCTAGGTGGTGAAGGCATAGGTGGAGAACTCCACTTCTAAGCATTCTCATCTATCTTTGTCCTCTTCTGAGCATGGTCTGATGTGGATGGTGTTGCACCCATTCCTACTCCACCTCCTCTCATCCTTAGTCCACCATCCCTGATTACTGGCCTTGGTAGGTTATCAGGCATTGGTGGAATAAAGAGTGATGGGTTTCTTATGTAGGAGTATGTGGGGATTTGAACACTTTGTGTTACTTGAGTGACATTTGATTGTTGTGATGACTGAGATTGCTGTGATGGCTGGGGTTGTTGTGAGGATGTAGGTGCTTCTCACCCATGTCTGACTCTTCCTGAAGAAGTACCAACACCATCTATTGTGGTGTTGGTCTCAATGTGGCCTCTTCCTCCTCTTCTACTCCCTTCTATGACATTAGTTGCTCTGGCCCTTCCTCTTCCTCTCACACCACGACCACCCTGCATTGGAATTGCATCAGGCCTCCTACATCCCCCCCCTTCCAGTTGGTCTCCTCACTTGCGACCCTGTATAATATGCTGGACCTGTGGATTGAAATAAATGAAACAGGATGGTATAAAACTTCAAGTAAAAATATAAATATAAATATAAATATATGCACAAAAGTAAATAAACATGGATCACCTTGGGTGTGAACACCAGCTGGGGCACCCTTGCATGTGGCCTTGTTATGACCATACTGGTGGCATTTGCCACACTGTCTTGGATCCCTACCAGTACCAGTAATCTCATCTCTGTCTCTTCTTCTTAGGGTCCTAGGCTTCCCAATTGGCCTTGAAAACTCAGGGGTCTCCACCAAATATACAGGCTACAAATAAACACAGCAAAGAAAAGAAAATTCAATTGTACATTAATTGCTTCACAAATTAAATATAACATATAAGAAATGTTGAGTTTTTACCTCTCCCCATTCCGACTATGAGGTAGTGGCTTGATGTAAGCATTATATATGCGCCTGTATGCATCTACATAATGATATGGGTCCACATACCTGGATATTAAACACAACAAAGAAACCAACTCAAATTAAACATGTTCATGAAGATTGTACTAAAATAACAAAATTGCAAATCAGATTTTAATTAGGGTTATTTAGTATTAGGGTCCCAGATAATGTTTGATATTTATCTAAGGGTCCTGGATATGTCCAGCTTTGAGTTTGGGTCCTGAGATGACGGTTGACTCAGTTGACCATCCAAAAAGTGGAAAATAATTTTTTGAATTAATAAATCAGAAAAACTAACAGACGGAGTTAGTTTGTCGTCCATCACGTGATTTGCAAACACGAGTTGGAAAGTCATGTGAGTTTACTAACACGAGATCCAATAGCTAATATTATTGAAAGATCCAACGGTTGTGACTTGATTAGCCGTTGGGAGGACCGTTGGGAATTAGTTGTTGGTCTTAAGGGTCTATAAAATCACGTGATTCTTCATTGTCACCATCATCTTCTTCCTTCACCTCCATTTTCAGCCACCAATATCTTCAAAACTTCCACATCCGATCCACAAGCTCCCACCAGAACTTGATTATTGACCTGATGGCAAGTGGATCTAGTTCCCACCGTAACTGGAGTTTTGAGGTAAGCATATACATGTTCAACCCACTGATCTGCCATTAATAGGATCCTTTTACTAATTATCGATTAACAGTAGGACCTCAATACAAAATATTGAAATCTGACATTATTTTGTTTGTTTTTTTTGTAGACTTGCCAACTCTGTGAGTAGCCTTCACATACAGCAATTTCATGCCCATTCATGTATTCTAAATGCATGTTTCATGGTTGTATTGGCATAAGAATGATAATGATCAGTGATAATAACCTAAGCAAAGGGAAAAGGTTACTCAAATGACAATTTCCCAACTGTGATGGTTTTCAATGGCTTGAAGATGCTCTAAAATGCAATGGTTCTACATCAGTAAAGTGCTACTTATGTGGGGATGATGACCATGCAGGGAGGGACTGTCCTTAGGATGGACTTCCATGCTCAGTCCGAGGATGTAGTGGTTCGAGGAATGTTCGAACCTCCCATACTGAACAAAACCCAGGGAAGAAGTACCTCCTATGTGACATTTGTCATTGTTTTGAGTGGCTTATAGATGCCATTGCAAAACATGATGCTTCAACAATGCAAATGCAGCTCATAACAAAAAGTCTTGGTGTTAGATGCAAAGGAAAAGCTAATGCATATGAGGATCCTATTGATGAATTTTGCAATGAGTTCGAGCGCAAGATAAAAGTGGCCAATTGTTACCTTTGTGAAACAACTGAACACATGGCAAGGGAATGCCCATGGAAAGTTACTCCTTGCACCAGTTAACATTGCAATGGTAGTATGAAGTTGGCACATCTTCTAGACCATGGAGCCTAGGACAAAAGTACTTGAAATGTGCAACATGTGGAGCATTTGCTTGGTTAAAAGATGTATTGCAATCTTAAAGTAACATGTGTATGCTACTTTGTTTTTCTAGTATTGACCTGATGTAATCTCCCTATCTATTTCTATTGATGTATAACTACATGTGTTACTCTAATATTATAACAACAACATACATTTTCTCACAAAAAAAGAAGTATTTGCTGCATAAAATCAATTCAAACCCATTCATAACAGAATACAAAACCAATATCTAACAGTATTATAAAAGCTGCATACATAAAACCATTTCAAACCCATTCATAACAGAATTATAAAAGTTGCATACATCAGTCTTTTATTTGTCCAAATATTTCAGGTAGTGCCCATTCATACTTATCATCTCATAAAATATCAGTCTTAAGTCCAAAAACAAAGTGTATTTGCTGTTAACCACAACATTTTCTAACAAAAAAAGAAGCATACATCAGGCTAACTGTACCCTTAATCTTCTAGATCTATATGCATCCCATTAATTTTGGAACCCAGACCCCCACTAACCCTACCACTTCTCCTTGGTGGTGAAGGCAGTGGTGGATTTGTCCACTTCCAAGTCTCATCATGTTTGGTTCTCTTAGCCCCAACATTTGAAGTAGATGTTGATGATGATCCAATCATGCCTATTACCCCACCATACTTGCCCTTAAGAAAACAACCATCAAGTCCCAAAATGGGTCTACAACCTTTTATAAATCCATCTAAACTAGCCTTGTATGCAACACACAAAGACTTGAAAAAGAACTCTTCTGGGTGTCTAACACAACTAGCAATACTCTTTGGGTTGCTCATCAAGATCTGAGTACACAATTCTGGAGCTAGTCTGTAACTCTCCTCATAATTACCCATGATCTTCTCAAGACAGATGTGCCTTGCATGCCAAGCACACCAATAAGAGATTTTCACCTTATACTTTGCTAAAACCTCCTTCCTAAAGCATCTTGGTTTATATTTTTGGTGAGTCCTAAATGTGGGCAGCATCTTCTTAGCAACCCACCTATCATTGGCCATCGGATGAACCAAGCCATGGTAGCTTTCACAACTATGTTCAAAACACCCACTCTTCAGCCTAAATGTTTGCTTGTCAGGAAGTATTGAACAGTATACCCTCCAACTACATGTGGGATCTTCACACACATATTTATGTTTCTTCTTCTTGTTCTTCACTTGCTTTATCACAAAATTCTTTGAAATGGCAAGGTCCTTGATGTAATCCCTACACTCCTCCATTGTAGGCCACTCCTGATCTATGAACAATGTCTCAAGGACCACAGGCACTTCCTCCTCAGTCTCTTTATCTTCAGCTTGGTACAAGTTTTGAGTCTGCTCAGCAAAGTTCTGGAACTCAGAGGTCTCTTCAACAGTCCTCCTAATCAGATCTGTAAGATCATCCTCCTCATCAGCATCACTAGGTACTTTAGATTCATCATCAGAAGAGTGGTCTGAGTGATAGACTTCTTCTGGCTCAAGAGCATCAATGTTGGGTGGATTCTCTTCTCTGATTCAATTTATCAGGTTCAAGATGGGAAGCAGGACTAGGTCCTCCTCTGGCAAATAGTCTGGCCTCTTTGTAGGGTCTCTTTTAGATGGCTTAGCAAAGGCAGCCTTAGCAGAGGAAGACCCATCAATTGTAGTGTTATCACTAGGGGTATTGGTCCCCACCATGTCCTGCTGTCACATGCTTACATGAGATATAAAAAAAATACATTGGAAAATGGCCATTGAAAACATAGTGTACAGAGACAGAGTGTTAGGTAATAGGCAACGAACAAATTGATACCTATTAAATATGTTTACAATAAATATAAGTAGTATACTAGATGCATAAGGACAATAGATTAATCAGTATTTTACTGCAAAGTAAAAGTTATTCACAGTAAAAGCAGTTTACTAGATGCATTAGGACAATAGATTAATCAGTATNAGATTAATCAGTATTTTACTGCAAAGTAAAAGTTATTCACAGTAAAAGCAGTTTACTAGATGCATTAGGACAATAGATTAATCAGTATTTTACTGAAAAGTAAAAGTTGTTCATAGTAAAAGTAGTTTACTAAACGCATTAAGACAATAGATTAATTAGTATTTTACTAAAAAGTAAAAGTTGTTCATAGTAAAAGCAGTATACTAGATGCATAAGAACAGAAACCTAGATTTATTCTTGTTTAAGATGCTAGATACCCATTAAAAAACTGAAAGCAGTCACAAGTGTGCTCAAAACACCCAGACTTTAAATTAAAAGTCTGTTTATCTAGTAGCAATGAACAGTAAACCCTCCACTGACATTTCTCATCTTCACACAAATAACTCTGTTTCTACTTCTTGTTCTTGACTTGCTTGATCACCTAATTTTTTGAGATAGCCAAATCCTTGATGTAATTCCTACAATCCTGCATAGTATGCCAAACTTGACCTACATACAACTCATCAGTGACTACAGACCCATCCTCAAGAGCGTCCTTATCTTTCCACAGATACAAATCATCAGTCTCATCAACAAACTTCTTCGACTCAGGGTTACTCTCAAGACTCTTCTTCACCAATTTAGCAATATCATCTTCTTCATCAGTATCACTTCGAGCATATTCCTCATCTTCAGAAGAGGCATCTGTATGATAGACTTCTTCGAGGTCAGGCCTCGTTCTAGGTTTTCTTTTTTTTGCATTAGTAGAGGATGGGCCACAAACTTTATCTGTAGGGTTATCTTTTTCAAAGGTGGAACCCACCATGGCCTGCCTATGGCATTAGTTAATAAACATTTAACACACATCACATGTGCAACAGTTAAGACATGATACAATATATAGAGATAAGACATGGCTGTAAAAAACTGCAAAAAGACATAAAGTAGTATAAAAAAATGCATAGATTGGAGCACCAAAACAGTAATCCATACTAAATTAAAGTATAACAATACAAAAACCCTTGTAACAATACTAAATTAAAAGAAGTAACAGGTCCCGAGATGGAACCTCCGTCTACTACATACAAAAGATTAATCTTACATGCATATCACAGTATCCCACCTAAACAAAAATTATAACTCATTCAAAGACAAAGAAATCCAAACTAATAAAAATAAATAAACAATTACAGTAATCCAATAACAATACTTAATTATAACTCATCTTTGATGCTTCTTTATCCCAAAAATAAACAATTCTTCTTTGGCACAGTACATCATTTAATATTCTTACAGCACATCAGTTCAATATAGATAAATTATGCATATCTTATACAATAGAGACAGGCATGGGCATAATGTAAAGTAATCCAACATTGAAAAAGTATCAAAAGGACAGCTACTGGGAAACCCTATAACTTATAAAGTACATTAAAAATAACCATATAGAATGAACCTCAAAAAAATTCGATAGAAAACCTAAACCATTCAACCATTTCACATACTATACATATGTAACCAAATCTAAACCAGTCGAATCAGTTCATGGTAACAAACCCTAAACCCAAAAAATTAGGGATTCATACTTACAGTGATAGAATAAGAAACCCAAATCGAGCTGTGAAGTGTAATCACCTCAAATTCACAACCACCAACTTCAGATCTCCTCACCGACTTCTCAAATAACTTTTCTAAAGTTAGGACCCAAACCCTTACAAGATGAAGACGACAGGAAGAAAAAAGTACAAAATCAACTACTACTTGATCACAAAAACGAACTATCTATATGTTGTACATAGTTTTTGTCGAGAGATTGAGAGCCACCGCACTGATCAGACCCGATTTTGACCTTCAAATCGCCGGAAATGGAGGTTTTGTCGTCGGTAAAACCCTAATAAGACTGAGGCCCGTAAAAATTTTCGCGGTAAAAATTAGGTTACCAACGAATTTTGGGTTTTATACCCAGCTTTATTTTAATCTTGACCGTCAATTTGGTAGGCTAGATCTTCAGCGTACACATGTTTCGCACGTGCGAGTGAGGTTAACGGAGATAATGGACATTCGGATAAAATAGTAATTAAAATCAAACTCAAGGGTATTTTCGTCATTTTAATGAGGTCCCTCAACGTTCCCGTAATTTTTTTAGACGGTCAACCGAGTCAACCGTCAATCCAGGACCTAGACTCAAAGCTGGTCTTTCATAGGACCTAAACGCTAATTTTGAATATTATATGGGACCCTTAGACTAATTAACCCAAAGATAAAAAGGTGATTAAGAAATATAATAAGGGTAAAACAGAAACATTAAAAAGGAAGGAATTGACTAAATAGATTTAAAAAAGTTTAAAAAAGACTAAACAGATTCAAAAAGCTTTAAAAAAGGTATTTCAGTCTTATTGAAAATTGGTTAAAACCCCATGGGAAAAAATAATAACTGTTTAGTATTTGACATTTTTAAAATACACAAAAGATTTCGTGATCATTTAAAAAAATAGTTGTTAGTCTTTTAAACTTTTTAAAATATTGATTTAGTCCACCGTGAACCATTTTCTATAAGTTAAATTTCCTTTATTAACCTTTTGTAACTGTCTCAACACTTCTGAAACAGTTTAAAGAATCAGTGTAATAACAACAATTTTTATTTTTAGGAATTCTAATCATCCCTGCTATCTTTTTATTTTTATACTGATTTACACGTGTATGGTTATTACCCAAACCATCCATTTTCTATAAGTTTTAATATTTTTTAGATTTTGATGACATCCGAACCATCCATCTAGTTTTAATATATACTTTTACAAAATTAAAAAAAAAATTAGAAATTGTAGTAAAATAATATTTTGTTCGGTTAAGAGAATATGAGAGAAAATAGGAATTGTAGTAGAGAATATTTGATTTGGTTACAAAAAATAAGGGTATTATTGTCACTTACAATACAAACGCTTGACTAACTACCATTTAGGATGAAACACATATTTTAAAATTGTCAAATACTAAACACTAATTAATTACTATATAATGGTTTAAACCTCAATTTTTTGTATTAAAAATCTTGTGTACTAAATGGATTAGAAAAGCTATAAATTGGATGTTTTGGCCATTATCACTTTTCTTTATGGTGAAAAAAATCTTCCCATTTAGATCATTCTTTCATCACATCGATCTGCAACTTTTAATTATATAAAAAGATCTTCTGTGAAGAAGAGATTATCCTCACAGAAAAATCATCCAAAGTTGATCCGAATTTTAATTTGAGTCATTTATTTTATTGATAATTTTAACTAATTTTTAATTTAGTTAAAAGTTGAGAATAAAATAATCTTTGGTTAAGTAAATCTATATGATGAGGTGATTATCCAAGCATTCGTAATACTATTCATGGCCGACGGTTTGATCGTTGTTAACTGGGTCTGTTAAAAGATGTAAAATAATTTGTATTTGTGTTAGAACTAATCAAGACGAAGAGTTGATAGTTCTATGTGTGAGTAGAGTACTGTTACTTAGAGATGAAGTTTACTTGTTAGAGAAGAATTTATGGTCATTTAGTTAATTAAGTGTCATTAGTAGTGTCGACTCTAGGTTATTGTGTTAGGAGTCTTATATATAAACGAGCCCTCCTACAAGTGCTTCGCGCGTGATAAATTTATTTTGCCCTCATATGTGATTTGCCAAATTATGTGGCGCACAAACACGTATAAGTCAAATGTAAGAAAAAAAAAGGGTATTATGTGGACCCACTGAGGACGATACATGTAGTGATGTTGATCTAGATGATGTATATATCATTGTCACAAAAAATCAGTCTTTGGATTAACCTAATGCGATTTCTTTAACAGTGTAAACTAAGTGTAAATTAATAAATTATGTATAGGGATATAATCGATATTTTATGAGAAGATTAAAAAAATATATATATACATATATGTATGGGGGAGGACGGACGGTTTGACAGCTGAGAGTTGTCCCGCCGCCTCCTCAAAATAGCCTCTCTCTACCTCCTCCCCTCTCTCTCTCTTTCTCTCTCATATATTGTAGGGGGCTGGTGCCCCTTAGCCAGCCCAAATGGCTTAAGCGGACAGCCCCTTACAAGCTATTATAGATTGAGAGATGCTAGAGGGACCGATCCCATAATCTGTATAAGAAAACAGATTGAGGGATCGGTCCCTTAAGCATTTCTCTTATAGATTATAGATAAATTAAGGTGTTTGTATTCTTGAGAAGATCTTAGAATTGTGAGTTCATCAGGAGCTTTTATACGACCTCCTAATAATACATCTCCATGTATTTGAATATTTCATAGTTAATATGTTTTTATTTTTATAGGTCTTCTGCTTTTGGATCTCTATTACTGCTCAACAATTTGTTTTGGACCATATTATATATAGCCGATATTATTAGTTGCTCCTGGAATTAAACAAAAGTAGTAAATATTGTTAAGGTTTGGAGCAGGTTGAAGATGAATCCAATAAACCGTGCAGTTGATTCACCGATGAGTTGACTCCTTAAGGACCTTGAACAGAATTCAGGGTGTATTTAGTAGCTCAATTATGGGATCAAAGAGGGTAATTCATCAGATTCATCTGATCCTTTAGCAGCCCTACGTTAGCCCTGATCTTTTTTACCCTTTTTTTATATTTCCCCTCCTCAATTTTTCAAACATTATATATGTATATAGAGGAGGGATATTGCACCACTCTTTATTGCAATACTATTGTACCATTTGATCTGAACCGTGGAAATAACAAAATCGTGTGGTTTAAAATCTGCTGATGTGGCGATAACTTTTGAGAGAAAAAGTCCCTACTCAATTTCTCATCCAATTTCTCTTCCATGTGCTAGACAACTTTTTGGAAATTTTTCTCTCAAAAGTTGTTGCCATGTCAGCTAATTTTATACCACACGAGGGGATATTGCCAATACCGGTGCCCAATGTGTTGTATGTAGATCCAGATGAAGATGATTAAATAACTGAATTTCGGTGGTGAGGATGATCTACGTAGTAACCCTATCAAAAGTTGGATGATTTATGGGTCTACTTTTGTTGATCATTTAATTTAAATTCTTTTGATGTAGTTAGAAGTTTTAAAATGTGGTGATTTTTTCTAGGGATGTTCTATATGGTGAAGAGATCATCCTCACATCTTTAGATCATATTTTTGTGGTTCCTACAATATTATTAAGCACACACTCAATTTTTGTGATTGACCACTTTGCCCATTTTGGAAGAAAATCTTAGATCCACCACTGCCTCTATGTACTGAGTTTTCTATGTATAAGTACACCTAATAAATTGTCCAAGTCAATTTCTATTTGAACGATAAAATGCCCAAGTCAATTTGATTAATAAAGGGTTAGGTTATTTAGCCCTTATAAGCCTCTCTTATATAACCCACGCTTGTGGGGCTCCCATGTAATGCATCTAGGAGTTGATTTTTGGAGAGGATGTTCTCCTCCTTATGTATTTCATCATATTCAAAACTCAGTTCATTCTAAAACTTCTAACCCCTTCAAATTAGTCCTTAAAAAATTTGCAAGTTTTAAATTTTCATTTTCACCGTTGACTTAAAACGGGTAAATTTGAGGTTAAAAATTTTAGAACAGGCTTATTTCAGGTAACTATGTTCTTTTCATCATGTAAATCATTCTCTCTAAAAATCAGCCCCTAAATGCATTTTATGTGGGCCCTACAAGAGAGTTTTTTAATGAGGCTATATAAGCTGACCCCTTAATAAAATATGATTTATAAGATGGATGATTGAAGAAGTAGCAAGTTTTGCGAGTCAACTAAACAGGGTCTACTATGGCAAATTATTATTTTTAGGATAACTTTCTTTTTAAAATTTTTGAGTAAAATTGACATACTTCTGGCGTGCCTTTTCAGTCTTTAACCTTCATATATATATATTTTTGAGTCTGGATATATGTATAAACTTAAATGTACAGGTTAGATGTACAGCCTCTTGTGGGGCCTACACGAGGCTGATCTAAGGGCTGAGGTTTTGTTAAAATGTTCTCCTCATCATGTAGATCATCTTCACCAAAAATCAGTTAATTCTAAAGCTTTTAGCCCAACCAAAAGTTGATCGGAATTTGATTAATAATTAAAGGTGAGAAATGAACGATGAGAAATAGAGACAACTTTTAGTGGGGCTAGAAGTTTTAGAATTGAATGATTTTTGGTGAAAATGATCTACATGGTAAGGAGAACATTTTCACAAAATTTTAACCCTTAGATCAGTCTCATGTGGGCCCCACAAGAGGCTGTACATCTAACATGTACATTTAAGCCTGTACATATATCCGGACTCATATATTTTTACCTTCATATATTTGCTTCCCTGATTCCTTTTCTCTCTATATATATAAATTATATGAGTGAGGTTATATAGCCCCTTATATAGCCTCTTTTATATAACTCCGTATATGGGGCTCACATACATTGCATTCAGGGACTGATTTTAGAGAGGATGTTATTTTCACTATGTATATCATTGTATTTAAAAATCAACTCGTTCTAAAACTTTTAACCCCCTCAAATTAGCCCTTAAAAATTTGGTAAGTTTTAAACTTTTATTTTGACCATTGATTTATAGGGACAGATTTATAAGGTTAGAAGTTTTAGAGCTAGCTGATTTCATGTGTGTATGTTCTCCTCACCATGTAGATCATCTTCTCCAAAAATTAACCCCTTGATACATTTTATGTGAGCCCTATAAGGTGGAAGGTTATTATTGGGCTATATAAAGGTTGCTATATAACCTCACTCAAATTTTATTTTTATTTTTTGTTTATATACATAAGTGCATTACATTGTAGGCAGGTTCAGCCGAGGAGCCACATAGAAGCCTATGTTCCATGGCCGTCCAGAATTTTTGAAATATAAATTTAATGTCTTACTTTTCGGAATGTGCAAAGTGAACGAAGCCATAATAAATTTCTTTTTAAGTGAAAGCAGTCGAAGAAATGATTTTGTTTTTGTTTTTTTTGTTTTTTTTGTTCTTTTAAACCATGGTTTCTAAGGTGTGTAATACTATATCAAGCTCTTTTTTATTTCATGAATAATTAAAAATAATATATTTTTGACAAGTAAAGCATTTAAAATTCCATTAGATACACCCATTTAGGAGTACTTTGGCTATTTTAGAGGATAAATGAAGACTTTAATTACGCCCTTCTTTTAATTATTATCACTCACTTATTTTTACACTATGTTTACACCTGCTTATGAGACTCACATGGAGATGATCAATTAGTTTATTTTATTTTTTTGAGAATGATCTCCCTTACATAAATCAGATCGTTCTAGAATTATTCGTCATTTGAACTTACCCCCCACCCTCAAAGATCTCGTAATTAACTTATCCCCTCAAACTGATACGACCATCATGATCGATATCATCCAACGGCCAACAACAAATTAAAGTTATTTGTCTTTTAGTTAGTTTAGTTTATTTTGAATTAGTCTTTTAGTTAGTTGGGTAACTTGGTAGTGTGTTTTGTACGTGTAGTAGTATTTGCTATTAAATAGGGATAGTTGTTTGGGTTGCAAATAAGTCTTATGTAATTCCTAGTTTGTAGGGATTCTATTTGTAGTGTACGTAGGAGAGTTAGTAGTGGGTTTAGTTGTTCCTTAATTTTAGGTAATTGTGGTTAATGGGTACGGTTATGTTAACTCTATTTAAAGAGTCCAAAATAATGAAAATGGTATGAAGAGAATATTTTGTGAGTTATCTCATGTATGGAGGTTTTGATTCCCTTGAAGAATCAATTGGAGGCTGGTTTTCCTCGAATTAAACTATTATCCCTGTTTTTATTTAATTTTTAGTAAAGTTACGTGGTAGGCACGTAACAATTGGTATCAGAGCGGTTCGATTTTTGGATTGGGTTGCATCACGAAAAAAAAAAAAAAAAAAAAAAACAAAGATGGAGTTTTTCGAAGAGATACGCGAAGACTTAAAAAAATTTAAGATGGAGATGATCGAGCTCTTGGAGTCGCAATTACATCATATTCAAAGAAAAAAATTGTACCGCAGAAGATCATCTATTTTATGTCGCGAGCCTCGTCAGAAAAACCCACGACAAAGATGGTGTGATCGTATGAAAATCTCAATAAGTGGTCAATGTGAGGATTCTAGAGTTCGTCGATTGCACAAACTTCGTTGGCCTCAAATCACATCCATAATCATCGCAACCATAATCATCTGGTCAAGAGCAAAGGACCACAACATTTGGGATCCAGGTGGCAGCCATTTTAACCCTTGAGGACAAGGGCCATTTTAAAGGGGATGGAATGATACGACCATCATGATCGATATCATCCAACGGCCAACAACAAATTAAAGTTGCTTGTGTTTTAGTTAG
Organism: Macleaya cordata; assembly: GCA_002174775.1. Classification (NCBI taxonomy): domain Eukaryota; kingdom Viridiplantae; phylum Streptophyta; class Magnoliopsida; order Ranunculales; family Papaveraceae; genus Macleaya; species Macleaya cordata. The sequence continues at coordinate 94,605 of MVGT01003285.1, read as the reverse complement.
TTTAGTTTATTTTGAATTAGTCTTTTAGTTAGTTGGGTAACTTGGTAGTGTGTTTTGTACGTGTAGTAGTATTTGCTATTAAATAGGGATAGTTGTTTGGGTTGCAAATAAGTCTTATGTAATTCCTAGTTTGTAGGGATTCTATTTGTAGTGTACGTAGGAGAGTTAGTAGTGGGTTTAGTTGTTCCTTAATTTTAGGTAATTGTGGTTAATGGGTACGGTTATGTTAACTCTATTTAAAGAGTCCAAAATAATGAAAATGGTATGAAGAGAATATTTTGTGAGTTATCTCATGTATGGAGGTTTTGATTCCCTAGAAGAATCAATTGGAGGCTGGTTTTCCTCGAATTAAACTATTATCCCTGTTTTTATTTAATTTTTAGTAAAGTTACGTGGTAGGCACGTAACACAAACTCACAATTTCTGTGATATTTCCATCTAATGGCACACTTGTATCTCGCACAACGCTATTCATGACTAAAATACCCCTATGAACTAACACCAAGATTTATCATTTGATCATGGTGGATGACCTAAGGAGATGGGAGAAAAAGAAAGAGGAAAAGAGAAAGAGAGAGGGAGAGAAAAATAGTAAGATGCAATGGGATTATTTGGGGGGAATAAACTGACTGATTTTTGTTTCAAAATCGGCGTCAATTTTCCCTTCATCATCAATTTTTATTTTTCTTCAAAAACATCAATTTACATAATTAAAACAACAAAATCTAGAGCATAAGGGTGTTGATTTCTCACCTTAACACAAAAAAATCAGCCCATTTCATCACCTCCATCGTTGAGCTCCCATTCATCAAGATCTAGAAAAATAAGGTATGAGGAGCAAAAATCCTAGGTTAAAAACAAGAAAATTAGTTAAAATTTGTAGTGTTTTTTGGTTAGAAACTCACTCAAAAAAACAGAGAAAGATGGGGGGAATGATGGAATTGATCTCCCCTTCTTCTTCTTCTTCTTCTTCTTCTTCTTCTTCTTCTTCTTCTTCTTCTTCTTCCTTCCTTCCTTCCTTCCTTCCTCTTCCTATGTTGTTGTTGTTTCTTCTCCTTGTTAGTTCAGAGGAGTATTTTAGTCATAAATGGCATTGTGCGAGACGCACATATACCTTTAGACGGAAAAATCACGGAAACTGTGAGTTTGAAGAGGTAAGTTAATTACTGGCTCTTTGAAAGGGGTAAGTCCATATGGCGAATAATTTTACAGGGGTAAGTTAAATTAACCTAATTTTATATGGGGTTAAAATTTTTAAAACAATTTGAGGTTTTATGAGAATGATCTATCCTCAAGAAAAATCAATCCTTCAATCATTTCATGTGGACCCACAGATTAGTGTAAATGGGGTTTAAAAATAAGTAGGGTGTTAGGATTAGGAATTAGAAGTTGAATGCAAATAAAACAATTAAAAGACAAGGAACCTATATATTTCTAGTTTCAAAAACAATTAGGAATAATTTTAGTGAAAATTATTTTGGCAAAAAAAACAAGAAATGAAGGCACAGTGATCTAGTCAAGAGTTTTGTCACTTGTAAGGGGTGGAATGAGAGTAACATCTCTTGGTTGTTCTCTTTTTTTATTTTTTCTTATTTTTTTTTTATTGAAGAAGTGAGTCTATTGTTTATAAAAATCAGTAACTCAATGACTAATAACTAAAATGAAAGGGTGAAAATGTCAATATGCCTAGTGCACCTCAATTTTTCCACCGTTGGATCGATTGTATCCAACGGTGAAAAGAGGTGATGTCAGTCCCTACCCTGTAGGTGCAATATCCCTTGATCTCACTTTAATTTTCTATAGGGTAAATATTGAATACGATTTTATCAAGCTTGCAACATCTCTTAGGTAAAATGCATTAAGAATCCTGGGTACCTGCAACTGTGGGTGTAAGTAACATCCCGAGGGGCGGGAACACATGAATCAAGTATATATTAGATTATATAAGATAAATAATCACCTAGTTCGACTCCAACCTAAGATCTTTTACTTAAATTTTTTTAATCCTAGCCTTCTATTCTAAATTTTCACACGTTTTTCTTTTGTTAAGTTAGGTATAACAAGTAATAAATTGGGTGAAAACATCCGGATGGATATGGTTTCGGACTACTAGGGATTTCTCTAATTTTCTTCACATATCACATGGAGTTGTTGTGGTCGGCTGAGGCGCGTGAAAATGTACCTCTCTCTCTCTCTCTCTCTCTCTATTAATTCAACTTTTTTTTTCATTTAATTATATATATAAAGGATGCCAGACCAACTAAGTCCAAACTCCGAACCGAACCAATTATTTTTTATTTTTTTAATTAGATTTAATTTAAATATAATTTTTTTTTTGTCAGATTTGATATCAAGACCTATAGATAATTATGTTTTCAATTACTCTTATAAGTAGTCTTTCACGGACCAAACCAATTATAACGAAAGTAAAACGTTTGTCTAATTTATTCTAAGGTGAACCCTCTTAAATAGCCTTTGCCGTATAACTTGCAGTACATTTTGGAGTAAGTGTAGCATCACCGATTAAGATAGTAATTAGTACGTAGTAGTAGGACTGACTTTTTTTTTAACTAGATCAATCCATTCATCCAACGGTTGCAATTGAGTCATCAAACGCACATACAGCTGGATTATGGGAGGCGGATATATATAAATATATGATGGTCCGTCCGCTCATCGTCAATTGCGCGGAGTCGTATGTACCTCATCCATCCATATATGTACAACATAACATTAATCAGCAAACATATGATATATATATATATGAGAGCGGATCCGCTTAGAGCATCCACAGTCGTGTTGTCTATTTTCATTGTGTAAAAGTTAAAAACCTTTCAAAACTGTAGAAATACACAACCCTATTCACAATGCATCGTTGTCCAAAATAGTCCAAAAGATTAAAAAAAAAAAAAAAA
>MVGT01003285.1:43280-91648 GCA_002174775.1 Macleaya cordata | reverse complement strand
TGAGAGGTAAGTTATCTATGTAAATTAGTCTCATAATCTTGATTTATTTTATTTTTTGTAGATGATCAATTTGTGTGTGGATTTTGTTATTGCAAAATTTAATTTGGTTATTGTTTTCAATTGTGCACACAAGGTGCTTATAAAAATGTCTCAAACAGCAAGATTTGTTAATGACAAAAGAAAATCAACAAGTCTGTGGATTTTGTTATTTCAAAATTTATTTTGTTATATGTTATTTCTATTGTCAATTTTATCTGTTACCGAAGGTATCTTCGGTAACATTTTTTTTTTAAAAGAAAAAAACGAAAAAAAAAGAGAAAGAATTTTGGTAAGATTTAAAAAAAAAAAAAAAAAAAAACTGGGCGGACTTTGAGAGTTAGCCTGGTACCAGGCGGACTCTGAGAGTTAGCCTGGAACCAGGCGGACTCAGATACCGCCTGATGGCAGGCTCACTCTGAAACTCCGCCCATCTAATTTTGTATATATTTTTACATGTTGTCTATTTTTTCACAATTCTCTCTCCTGCTAATCTAAATTTACATTTTTAGACAATGAATTGCGAATTACTTTTTAGAAAATTTTGCTAAATTTAGCTAGTACTGTGGATGCTCTTACAGGTCTATATTTACTTTCGATCTACAAGTCGAGATTGCCGTTAGATTATTCGAGATGAACGGCCCAAAAATATGATGACGTGGCAAATACCTTTTAAAATGACCCGTTTTCTAAACGGGTACCGTACTGTAGTCTTTATCAACAGACTGGGGCAAGTAGCTGGAGAGACACGTGCCTCTCTATCCCTTTTTTCCTTTTTCTCTCATCTCTTTCTCTCCCGACCTTTACTCTTCCTTTCCCTCTCCTTTTACCCCCTCCATTTTTCTCTAGTTTTTTTTTCTTTGTTTGTTCCGTGAGAAGAAACAAAACCTCTTCCAAGCTGATCCTCGATCAACAGACTGAACTTTAGTATCTTCAATAAAAAAATTTATATCTTATTTTTTTCTTCATCAAACTTGTAACTTTCTCTCTCGATAATATATAAGAAACAGAAGATGATGATTAATGTGTATAACTGTACAAGATGATTAATGTAAATAAGCCAAGAAGAAATCTGGTGGGATCACCACTGATTTAATTCCCTAATTTAAGTACTTCCTCTTCATAATCAAATTAACTAAAAAATTAGCCCGGATTCTATTTAATTATTTTTTTAATTTCATTCCAAAAAATTAGAAAATGAAAATTAACTATAAGGGGAGAGATTTATATGGTTAAGATCAGATATAAAGTAGTGAAGGTGTCCCTTAGTTAATTTATTCATGACCATGTACTACTTGCTTCTCCAAGGATCAGTAATTGATGATTAGTAGTAATATTCTCCCAAAATTTCAGTTAAACATTTTTTTTTGATCCAATTCCGTTTTCTTTCTCTCTCATCTCTCTGTTTATAACTCATTTTGCTACATTTGAGATAATTTGTATGTTGTTCAATTCAGTTTACATATTGAGCTTGGAGATCTGCAAAAACAACTCATCATGTTTCTCTCTCTCACACACCCAGATGAAATTTTTCATCTTAAATTCATACGAATACCTAAAATCTAGGCTTTACTTCACTACTCAATTTTATTAGAGAGATTATTTAGTGCTTAATCTATGGTCTTTATCTTCGATCTTCATTAGAGTACATAATCTTCCATCGCCCTTTTTCTCTGCTTGCTTGGAGGAAGTTTTATTTCTTTGAACAGAACAGGAACAAGCAGGGAGGGAGAGTAAGGTTAGAGAGAGAGAGAGAGAGAGAGAGAAAGGAGAGAGAATGGGGAAAGGGAGACCACATGTGTCTTATAGCTTCCTTCGTCAGGCTATTGATAGAGACAACAGTACGACACCCGTTTAGAAAATGGGTCGTCTTTACCACGTCATCATATTTTTGGGCCATTCATCTCGAATAATCTAACAGTAATCTCGACCTGTATATTGAAAGTAAGTATAAGCCTGTAAGCTGATCCGCTCTCTATATATATATCTTTACTATTTATAAGGGCTACAGTTTGCTACAGTGAAACCCGCTGACTATTTCAAGCCGCTTGAGAAGACAAGAAAGTAAGAGGGAGAAAGAGATAAAAAAGAGTGAGAGAGAGCCGTTATATTCGGGTGGGCCGTTGCTACAGCTGTGAGCTGTAGTAACGTCCTCACTAAATATATATATATTTTTAAAAAAAAAAACTTTTTAGAGATACCAGATATATCATGTAACTTTTTTTTTATATATTTACACTTGATTTACACTTGCCAGTGGCATCGTATGGAGTCGATCTAAGGGTTGATTTTTTTTACGATGATCTCCTCGACGTCTAGGTCACATCAGACTATACGTAGTCACCAGTGGACCCACATAATATCTATTTTGTTTACATTTAGTTTACACTAATTCTAGGGCTCACTCAAATTTGATCCAAGGACTAACTTTTTTTTGCAAATGATCTCCTTAACGTTCATATCAAATTAGTCCACACGCGAAGTGAGTGTGGGAGGTGCGCGCAAAACGCGTGTAAAGAACAATGCGTGTAGCACGTTTAGACATCCAACCCACACGCGCGAAATGCGTGTAGGGAGGATAGAAAGCCAACTCACATGCGCGAAGTGCGTGGGAGGCTCGTATATATATACTAGCCTCTATATCCCGTGCAAGGCACGGGATCTTCTTTTAACAAAAAAATTTGATTTTTTATTAGATAATTAGAAAATTTAGTTGTTTTAAAATTTGAATTTATGTTTATAATGTAGGTTTTTTTAACCCACGCCTAAGAGAGAGAGCTTTGTTAACCCAATAATAGATAATAGATTGGGCCATATGCTTATAATGTAGGTTTTTTTAACCCAAACTTAAGAGAGAAGGTTTTGTTAACCCAAGGCTTCTCCTATAGTATATTACTAGCCCCCATATCCCGTGCAAGGCACGAGGGCTTCTTTAAAAAAAAAAATTGAATTTTTTTATTAGATAATTAGAAAATTTAGTTGTTTTAGATTGGGCTATATGTTTATAATGTAAGTTTTTTTAATTGACGCTTAAGAGAGAGGGTTTTGTTAACCCAATAATAGATAATAGATTGGGCCATATGTTTATAATGTAGGTTTTTTAACCCCACACCTAAGATAGAGGGTTTTGTTAACCCAATAATAGATAATAGATTGGGCCATATGTTTATAATGTAGGTTTTTTAACCCACACCTAAGAGAGAAGGTTTTATTAACCCAAAGTTTTCCTATAGTATATTACTAGCCCCCATATCCCGTGCAAGGCACGGGGGTTTCTTTAAAAAAAAATTGAATTTTTTTATTAGATAATTAGAAAATTTAGTTGTTTTAGATTGGACCATATGTTTACAATGTAGATTTTTTTAATCCACACTTAAGAGAGAGGGTTTTGTTAACCCAATAATAGATAATAGATTGAGCCATATGTTTATAACTAGCCCCTATATCCCGTGCACGGCACGGGGACTTCTTTTTAAAAAAAAATTAAATTTTTTATTAGATAATTAGAAAATTTAGTTGTTTTAGATTGGGCCATATGCTTATAATGTAGGTTTTTTTAACCCACACCTAAGAGAGAGGGTTTTATTAACCCAATAATAGATAATAGATTTGGCCATATGTTTATAATGTAGGTTTTTTTAACCCACACCTAAGAGAGAGGGTTTTGTTAACCCAAGACTTCTAATATAGTATATTACTAGCCCCCATATCCCGTGCAAGGCACGGGGGTTTCTTTAAAAAAAAATTGAATTTTTTTATTAGATAATTAGAAAATTTAGTTGTTTTAGATTGGACCATATGTTTACAATGTAGATTTTTTTAATCCACACTTAAGAGAGAGGGTTTTGTTAACCCAATAATAGATAATAGATTGAGCCATATGTTTATAACTAGCCCCTATATCCCGTGCACGGCACGGGGACTTCTTTTTAAAAAAAAATTAAATTTTTTATTAGATAATTAGAAAATTTAGTTGTTTTAGATTGGGCCATATGCTTATAATGTAGGTTTTTTTAACCCACACCTAAGAGAGAGGGTTTTGTTAAGCCAAGACTTCTTATATAGTATATTATAATAGATAATAGATAATAGATAATAGATGTGCATGTTCTAAGAAATAGCAGTATAGCAACAGTAAGTCGCTAGCAGCTAATTAATTAAAATGAAGTGTGCTTGCTAGCTAGCTAGCGTCGCAATCTTGACACGGTACGGACCGCGAAACACGACTTTTTCCTAATAATTCTTAAATAAATTGGATGAAAGAAAAGTCCAAAATACTAGCAGCTGGGGTCTTTATTTCCTGCTGGTTTGATGTATGTATATATAATAACATCTCCAACAACTTCAATTTTATTCAGATCCCATCTTCTCTCTCTCTCTCTCTCTCTCTCTCTCTCTCTCTAAGCAAAGGCAGCAAATTAAAGATCGATCATGGGAGCTGAGTGCATGCAGCAACAGCAGCAGCATATAAGTTATCATGATCAAATGATGATGAGGAGTACTACTTCATTCAGGATGCCTTCTATGTGGTTGTGTTTGAGACCACCAACTACCCAAGATCATCTAGAAGATCATCATCATCATCATCGTCAAAAGCTCTCAAATTGGGAGGATGATCATCTTGATGATAATTCTTCATCATCAATAATATTAGATCCTCATCAACATCAAAAGAAAAAGAAGAAGAACAACAACAAATGCAGTCTTGTAAAGGAACCTGGATCACCCAAAGTTGGATGCATGGGTCAGATCAAACACAATCACAACAACAACAAGAAGTTGAATCATCATCAGCTTGGTTTCTTAACCACTACAAATCACCATCATGACAACAATCACAACAAGCAGAACAACAAATACTTCAAGTTGAAGAGAATGTTCTCCTACTCCACCAGTTTTAATAATAACAATCATAGTAGAAGCAATATTGGAGGTGGTGGTATCATGATCAATAGTAGTTCCTGTTCAAACAGTTCCAATTTATTAATCCACCACCGCCAGGTTCACCACCACCACAATACTACTATTAAAGATGATCATCATCATCATCATGTTTCTTCTTCTTCTATCATCAGTGTGGTTGATTTGGATCCACCCTTACCGGTGGTTAAGCGGTCGCCGCTACCACGTGTCTGTAATGAAGTTAGTTCCATATGGAAAAGGAGGTGTGGTGGTGCGGAGGCGGCGGCGGCCTTGAAGGGACTTGATCAGCTTTCAATTTCAACAAATAAGAGACCTATTCTTATTCTTCCCCAACCTCCAACCTCCCTTTGATTATTAATTTATTCAGACATAGCAATTTCAAGGGAGGTAGTAAGATTAAGAACTAGTATGTATCATTCATTTTGAACAATTTCTTTGTTAATTAGAACAAGAATTATTAGATATGTATAAATTGATTTTGGATCTTAATTAATTTCCCAATTACTCTATATTCCAGAATTACTAGTTTCATTTTTCTTCAATCAAATTTGAATTATTAAATAGGGGAGGATATATAGCCCCCTGAAAAACCCCTTGTGGGGCCCACATGCAATACATCCAAGAGATGATTTTTGAAGAAGATGATTTACATAGTGAGGACAACATAATCACTTGAAATCAGCCCCTTCTAACCTCAAACCTGTCCGTTCTAAATTAACAGTCCAAACAAAGTTTAAAACTTGTAAATTTTTTAAAAGCTAATTAGAGAGTTAGAAATTTTAGAACGAAATTGTGAGGAGAACATTATCTCCAAAAATCTGTTCTTGAATACATTGCATGTGAACCCCACAAGCGGAGGTTATATAAAGAGTCTATATAGCCTCCCTCTTATTAAATTTAGTAGAGTACTTAATTAAATTTTTAATTTTGAATTTTAATGTTACGACCCTAGAAGAGCCGTATATAAACACTAGACATTGACCAAAAAAAAAAGGCTATGCATTGAACGATCGTGGCTAATGACTTGTATATTTGAAAACATTGGGATCAACGACCAATTATCCCATGGGGACGAAGCTAGCTAGAGGGAGGCTCTCTCATAATTTGGAACAACCGCAAAGACAACCGTATGAAGTCAAATCACTAGCTTCCACACACTAATTGTTTCTTAACAAATGCAAATGTACTCTCTCAATTGACCAAAATTTGCCAATTGAATTGAAGACATGCAATTAAAATCTCACTCAATGCTCCAGGCCGGAGGCTCTTAGAAGCTTGGGACATTTTTTAGTAGGATGCTTCGACACTCCAGCGCTACCGTTCCACGTCTAGTTTACTGCGAGTTTTATTTTTGTATATTCAAAACTAAGAATAGCTAAGGTATTAGTGTGCTTGGTTTCTAAATATAGTCAGAACATTGTTAGCTTAAATATAACCTATCAGCAGCGACAAATTTAGCATGTAACAAAACACTATGGATGCTCTTAGCTGCTGCTGCTTGGTATTTTGCTAGATGAAGATCAATGAAGAGCTTTAAAAAGACATCTCATGAAAACTCTCAAGAGTTGAGAATAATATCTTCAAGAAAGGTCTTTTCACTTCAATTAAGTTTCTGTTCTAATCGGATGGTAGTAAGTTCAACAAAAAATTCAAAAATTCGGCTCTCAAAAGAGAACTCCACTCCGCGAATTTCACTATATCACTCTACTTAAAATCTATAAAATTGGTAGCTTCTAAGAGATGATGATGATGATGATGATGATGATGATGATGATGATGATGATGTACAAAAGTTTCTCTAACAACCACAAATGAGCTTTACTACAATCAAGTCAGGAAAAAGAACAATCCCCAAACATTATCTCTAAAGGGTTCATGAAATCACTGCAGCCACCAATTCCAGCAGTACAAACCTGATACAGATGGTCAGATGAATGGCAGCCTCCATATGCATCATTTATCAGCTGTAAAGATTTATAACTGTTTATCAGGGGAAAACAAGAAGAAGAGAGTTCAATGTTGTAAACAACTCCCAGGGATCAATCAAGAGTATCAATCAAAAGAAATGTGTACTTGGGACGTATATATTGTTGAAATAGAATTGATCTAAAATCTATACACTGACAGAATTGAAGCCAAAAATAGAAAATAAACAGGAAATTCTTACAAGAATCAAACAACCCGAAGAAGAAAAAAAAAAATTTATGGGCCATAGGATTTCAAAAACAAATCTCAAATATTATGAATGTCAGGTCTGACATGTCAGAAGCTTTTAGATATTGCATAGTCTCTTAACATAAAACTGGCTGGCTACATGCACATGCGCAGCAGCACCAACTACGAGAGAAATCTACCGATTTACGCAAGTGATGTGTGAACAATCAACGTAGTGTACCTACCATAATCAGTAGCTAGATCATATAACGGAGGCAGAGTAAACATATGTGAGTTGTGAAAATGGTTTAAGAGCCTAAAACAGAATACATATGGTGACCTCCCTAACAGCTTGTGTCTTAAAGGAGAAAAGGAGAAAACCTCCCAACAGGTTACCCAAGACCTTTGTCTCCAACCTTCTTCCATCAAATCATTAGAACCCTAATGTAATTCAACTCAATCTTCCCAGATACCAACTACATATCTTAACTACTTCTAAATTTCTTTACAAACAGATTTCGTTATCAGCCAAATCAGATATCAAAAGCAAATAACTACGGGAAAAGCAACTTAAAACCCTCAAATCCAACAATTGTTCAGACAAAATTCCTAAAAGCTGAGGAAGGAAGATGAACCATTTGAGCAAATCTCTGGAACGAATCATCCAAAGGCTACAATCTTTTCGAAAAAGGAGTTTAATCAGAGAAAGAATTTCAATGAGGTGAACCACCTAACTCCAAAGAAATCTCTAATCAACTCCAATCTCCTGGAAATCAAATGGAGCAAGCCCTCAAGGAGCCAAGCATCAACATTGCGCGAAGGGAAAAGGAGCAAGGAAAACCATAGGAATCTAGAAATTCAGCAATGCTTGTTTGTGTCCATTTCCAAAACAAAGTAAAGATGTTGAAAGATTACCTGCTTTCCAAAAGACTTCTTGTGATGAGAACATCATCCTGCATGTAGAAAATGCATCAATTAAACCTCGGCAACAGCTGATATGATACCATACCACAATGTTCCTGTAAAAGATTTTTCAGAAAATCATTGCTTTCACATTAATGGTGACTTCTGAAAAGCAGCAAATCCACGCAACTTAAATTTGAATAAATCTGCAACCAGACACACCTAAAGGGCTCAATGGGGGATTCCATTGAGCCTTCATGCAAAGGAGTTACAAAACCATGATGGAATATTAGGCCTCAATTTTCAGATACACATTATTAAGGCCATCTTTCATCAACAAAAATAAAATCAAGCAATAACATCTACATTAACCACACCAAACCAAGGGTCTCAACAGGTAATCGAGCACCCAATTAATCGATTTGACCAACAGCTGATAATCCTAGTCACTGGATCTACAATAGGAACTGGAAGTCTCGAACCAATTTAAACTTGTGGTTCTCTCCCATTACTTTTCTTCTGTTTTGTTACATTCTCCACATAAGCGTCAGATAGCCAAGCATTGAAACAAATACAACTGCTACCTGATTGAAACCGGGACCACTGAATCCACCTCTTTGACAAACAAAGCAGAACCTACCTAAAGACACCAATAATTAAAAACACATTAAAGGCTTCTCTCTCATTCAGTTTTTCCTGCAGGGGACACAAACACTCAAAGGAAAGTGGTATGACAGTTCAACAATTATCGTTAAGAATGATGGCGTAAGCATGAGCAAGAACATGGTTTTTATTTCAAGACATTAAATAAACATAATCAGTTTTGATGGGAAACAACCATATTATAGCTTTCCCTCAACAAATCAAACAACCCCAATAAATGCTTCATGTAACAGTCTAGCTTCCAAATAAATTTGGTATAACTGAAATTTCACCACTCAAAACAATCACAATTCACAACAGTCTAGCTTCCAAAATCTCCCACAGCAGCTGAGCAATCAATTTGACAATTGAATAGTATTAGTCAAAAAGACAGTGATCAAACAAACAATTTCAATGCTATCAATGATTGCTAACAAACTGTACATAGTGTTGCAGTGACCAACTGAAAAGACTCAGCTCCAAAGGCTAAGTGCTTTGAGACTGCAATGCCAATAATATACAGATTAACTTTACAGACATGCAACATAATGATACCTTCTAATTTCTCATATACAGTTTACAGGGGAGAAGCAAAGCTTTCGTGTAGCCCATCCACCAGGGAAGCAGGCAGCCGTTAAGGCAACCCAAGCTTGTTGCCATACATTAAATGGAAATTAACCTCATCCTCTGTACAGTTGCTCTCAGAATGCGTATACAACACTGATGACAAAACTTTCTTATCTAAACGGAAGGAGGCAGCTCCAATTGATATGGACTGGTTGGCCAGAACCCTATCCCTGTCATTTATCCCTTCAAAATTGTGATTCAAAATCACATAAGCCTGTCAACCTCCGAGCAGAAAGTATAGATCTGGGATAAGTGGTTGCTGGCCTCTAGAAACAAAATAGAAAACCTGAAAGAGATATCAGACTTATCCATCAGGTTCTACCGGTTCTTCTGATCCTGTTTCAAGAGTAGGTGGCTTCTCCTTCGGAAGGCACACAACAGGAACATAAGCAAACCCTTTTGGTAATCGCTGATTCTGTACAGATGCTTGGTCTGATGTCATCACAAGCTCTTTTTGAAAGGTTTCAGTGTGCTGCATTATCCATCAATGGAGTGAGCAACAATCCAGCATAGAAAAAAAATTCCCAAGTAAAACAAAACACAAACAAAAAGAGACCCTATACCTTTCTTGATTTTGATCTCTTTTCACCATCATCTGCAAGGTTCCGCGAAGCAACAGACGCAGGTCTATGAGGGAGTTTCTTCCCAGAAAATAGCATCCTGTCAATTGTCTTTTTGGTGCACTGGCCTTGGGAAGTGGAGCTGTCATCAGTCTTTTGGTCGATATCCATAGGCGCAGGAAGCATAATTCGGCGCTTACCAGAAACTGCAGTATCCACAGTGATATCATCTGATCTTTGGACTGCTTCATTGCAGGATTTATTATCATCCACATGCCCTCTGAGGGATGTTGTTGCTGATTCTGAACTAACATCAGGAAGAAAGAAGGGACTACGAACAAGCACGGACAGAGCCACAGAGTCTCTTTTTGAAGCAAGTATATCATGTGAACAGAGAACCAATTCTCGCTGCAGATATTTGACCAGTTAGAATGACCGTGTCCCATATGAATTATTCATCAGGAGGTTTCTTGTAAAAGATTCATAATTATGGACAAGCTTACACCAGCATCATGTTCAGGACTAACCAACGAGGCAGTGGAATTACATATTTCGTAAAAGACATCTACTAAGATCTCAACGAAAGCAGCTTTTAACAGGTCTAGTGAAGTTTGCAAACCAATAAAAAAATTGAAATAAGATATAAATGCAATATCCTACCCATACTACTGGAACATTTATCTTTAAACTACTGATTGAAGCACCTTGCCAAATGTAACTTGAATGTCCTGGAGAGTGATGAAGGATACTAATCACACCGCTTACTACAAATCTGGAAAGACAACAGCTTGTTGTCCTACATTTACAGGAAGGTTGTGAATCTTAGTTGAAGGAAACAAAGATTATCTATTAGAACTTTTTGAGGTTCAGTCAGTCTACTCAACAAAGAACAGTAAAATGAAATTAGAGAACCTTTCTATGCTGACGAGGATGAAGAGACCACAGGTGCCCATAGAACCAGGACCCAAAGGTCGCCCACCCTCATTGGAGGTTACTAATCCTTTCCAAATTAGCTAGTTTACCAAGTAAGATCTACAGATCATGCCAAACTATGCAGATAAAATGAAACTCTTGCTACTGACTGAGTTAAGCCTCTCATCATCCTAAATGTTGTCTACCCGGGTAACACGAATCTAGAAGAATGCATATCGACATCCTTTGTGGTTCTTATCTACTTATCCTTACCAAATCTAGAAAAAGGGGACCATCAACAAGATGATTATCAAATACTGGTATTTCATCTTAACCACGTGGCTGAAATAATGATACATACTTTTTTCCTGAAAATTCATGAAAGTGATAATTACCAGATACACCTTTAGGTTAAAAAATGAGAGGATTAATGTGACAGCTAACTAGTAGCCTTCAGCCAAGTGCCTAACCAATAGAGCCACTAGCTTAATGCACCTTACATATGACATCTTGAGAAAATATTTGTAGTTGGTAACCTTGATCATGGTGATATTCATAAGGAGCTTCTACAGCAAGTCACCAACAATATAAAGGACAGAAGTTTAAACCTAACCATGGAGACTCTCCACTATGATTTGTAAGTTCTTAGTTCAGAAATGAGATGTTCCTTGTTAACTTTCTTAAAAACAAATAAAAAGAAGGCTAAGGTGGACGAAGGAACATCAGTTCCCATGATCCTTAGTTTGCTCAGCTAGCCTTCTTGATCCTCATTAGGCCAATTAGACAGAGCAAATACATAAATCAGCAGGAAAATCACAATAAGATGGCATTCACTTAACAACATCAACCTTTTGCACAGATACTTTAACATTAATTACCTTAACTTTTTCTCTTTTGATGATTCTCTCACAAAGAAGGCGCACCCTCTCAAGCTCTACCTGTAGGAAAGAATTCCATGCATGGATACAAACTGATTAATTGCTTTGAAATTGTGCCTTGAAGCAGCGGTGCAAATACACAATTGTGAAGGGCTTAAAAGTATTAAAATCAAGAAGATCAAACACATGAATGATATTTCAATGAAAATAGAAAACATGTATGAAACATGGACTTTCAGCAAAGGAAGATATCATATACTCCTCATGTAAATAAATCAATACATAGCTCATTCAGCATAGTTGAAGGCAGGGAGAAAATGAAATTCCTTATTTTCTTACTGTACAGATATCAATTTCAGTTGCAAACTAGCGTAGCAAAATAATGAGATGAAAAGTGAATTCTTCGATCTAATTACTACAAAAAATCACCTGCTACATTTTCGATGACTGGGTATGTGAGACTTATAATTTCTTTGCTTATTCCAACAGTCAATCCACAGAAAGTCCTACCAGTTTGCTAAGTTGGCAAAGGGTAAAAAAGTAGAGCAGTATTGATTCAGAAACAACCATGGTAGCCTTATTTAGTGCTCATGAACTAATTACGGGAGAGACTCGTGAAAGGAACAGATAAGAATTAATCATCCAGCAAGTGGAAAAACTATAGATAACTAAACACAGCCTACAAGTGAGTCAGATCAAACAGATTAATTGGATCATGTCGTCACTAACCCTTATTTGTTTTATGCTTTTAAGCTCCTCCACTCCGTGTTGCTGGGTCTCAGCCTGTAGAAAGTTAATATAAACGCAATAAGACACGATGCAGAAACTACCACATCATATTCCTTCTAGAAAGTAAGAAACCAATTGAATGACCTTCTCTCTCTGCTCCAAGCTATGCTTTTCACAGTAAGCTTTGTGCTGTAACTTGCTTCCAGAAGTCTTCACATGCATGTACAATCCAGCATTTCTAGCACAAGAGGGATGGAATGTGCTTTGACAGTTCCCATAGTTACACTGCACAGCAGTACAAATTGCAGGTGAAAAAGATTGGACTTAATCCTCCAATGTGAGTCTTGTATTCACAAACAGAAACCTAATAGATGGAGTAGAAATCCTAACCTTTATGCACACCCCAAGTTTACGACAACAGATACAGCAAACTTCCTTTTCCCATGAAATGGTCTCCTGTCATTCCATTAAGTACAATAGTGCAATGTTACATAAAACCATCACAGAATAATTGTACCATGTGGAAGTCACCTTAGACAGTAGGGTGCCTTCACACATTTACAACTTAAAACATATCAAGGAATACAGAATAAGGAGCATTAAAATGCATTATCTGGACCAAAGGCAACCACTTCATCAAAATGCACATACCAGTCCTTCCACCGGATTTTGTTGTCCCCTGCTAAATGTCGATTCCAACAACCACTAGAAAAAGAGAAGAAATTATTGAAATAAAATATGTGAAGGGACTCAATACCAATGATGAAGAAAGGGAGTTCTATTACCTCAGCACAGAAGGCATGAACCCACTGGCCATCTGTTGACCATCTAAAAGCACCAGTAGTGCCACCACACAAACTACACTGTGCAACAAAACAAGGCTTCTCCCGAGTTACAACAGGAACTCTAGGGCTTCTAGATGCCAATAACTCTTCACACAATTCGCAGTACCATGGTCCAGAAGGATCTTTAACACTACGATAACAACCCAAATGGACTGCAACCTGATTGTGGAAGTGGTTTGATAAGCATCAAAGACAACAATAGACACCAAAAGTAAAATTGTCAAGAAAGGGATAGCGAACCTTGCAGTTGCAACAAACTAAGATAGGGTTCGATAATGTTTCAGATCTTCTGCAAATTTCACACGACTGTGGATGTTCCTTTGAAAATCCAGAGTTCAACTGGAATATGTCAGAGTGCTTTTCTGACGAAATGCGTCCAACAGCCAACCTTGAGAGTGTTTCCTTTGCTCGTGGCATCAGCTGTGAGTAAGGCGCAGTCCTCCCACTGACAGCATTCATCTTTAATTGACTCTGCAGCAAAGAGAATCATCAATTAACTTGCTCATGAATGAAAACATGCAAAACTTGACGCATAAAGAATATAGAACCTCATGATGAGCTTCGTCATGTGCATCTTTCCTAAATGATGATATTCTCGAAGAAGCTGCAGCCGCTGCAGTTGCAGCAGCAAGCACAGCCTGGGCTTCTTTGTGCCTTTTCTCTTTTCTTCCCTGTTTCTTTGCCTCCCTAATCCCACAAAGATACTGATTGACTAGGACCAAATCCCATCGTTGCTTACTTGCAGCATCAAGCTCCTGTGGAAGACTTTTTACAACCCTGAAAACTAATTCATCTGCAAAGGATAATACAAGCACAATTAAGACATCAGATTCACATATCAATACGGAACTGCTAACAGAAAGGAAAAGGCCAACCAAAACACGCACACATTTCGAAAAACTAAAAATAAAATGGTGCCCGCTGTTCCTTGTGTTGAAAAAGAGGGAGAGAATAAAATCTACAGAAGTACAGAAGAAGGCAGAGATAGAGACCACAATGGCGCTTGCTTGCAATGGTGTGGTCGAGTAGCTTATTTTGGAAGTAAATAAGTTGTCCTTCAACTTCATCTTCAGGTGATAATTCCATGACTCCCATCTTTCTGGCTTTATCCAACTTTTTCAACCCTATACCATCAGATGAATGATCTGTGTCGATGCAGGTAGGATTGCCATCTAGGTTATCACAGCCATTTTTTGGCTCTGTAAGAACCATAACCTTTTCTCTTGGATCTGCAAAGGAAAATTGTGTGCAGTTGAGCTACGTCTACAAATGACAAATATAACTCTCTATTCTAGAAAAGACATTACCATAAATCTCAGGAACTGTGTGCTCCTGCTTCAAATATGTACTGTTCTGCATCAATTTCTTGTGAATAAACGGGTGAACATAAGAACAAGAAGCTGATTTTCCACTTCTGCATCACATGAAAATAGAAGAGAAAATATCAATGTCCATGATGTTCAGTTCGCAATTCAACTACAGAGCCTGGACCATAAGGAAAGCACTGCATAAAAAATAAAAAATAAATTAAAAGCTTACATGAGATCAGGGACAACAGAAGTCCCAGCATCAACAGAAGATACATGATACTCCCCATCAGAATTCACCAAAGTACTCTGCAAAGAAATATTCACCTCCTCTTCTTGATCATTCCCAGACATGTTGGGGTGAACAAGCTCAGCTACATTCCCGTCAAAACAACATATTAGCATTCAAAGGAAATGTTTGGGATAAACAAACAAACATTTCACAAATATAACTGTGAAGAGTGTAGAAATTTAGCAACCCACAAGCACTCAAAAGATGTGAAATTAGCATCAACCAATAATTTCATACCAATAAAACCAAGCAAAAGAATATTAAAAGAAGCATTTCAGAACGAATTGCTCACATCGCAAGCCTCCACTGATTTCTTATTCCTTCATAAATCAGTCATATATACGTTTTTTCGCAGTGCCATCTTCCAATAATAACACAATCAATGGAGTACTTATAGCTCCCGAAAAAGGCTTATATGTAACCCTAGAAAGTACATGCACTTATAACCAGCTTATCCACTGCATAAATAGATGAATATTGTGTTAAGGAGCATACTTCCTTGGTCACATCATTGAAGCTAGAATCTGCCAGCAATTAAACTTGCCTCACACCCTTTCCAATTAACTTGGTTCCAATCTCTTGTGTATGTTTCATCCAACTACTTTGATTATACGAAAACTCAATAATGAGGCCACATCATTTTCTGAGAATTTTATCAGGTTGTAAATGGTTCCATAATCACATAAATGAGCATGCCCAACAGCTCGCATCCATGTTCGACACCACGGACACACAGATACCCATGTTACATGGTTTGAGAGACTATAAGAATCATAAACCCGACAGAAAGCTCAGCAGTAGGCAACACCTTCACTTAGAGGAAACTAAGTATCAATTAGGCAATCCCAGAAGATATAAATAAGTTCCACCAAGAAGCAGGATGCTGTAATTAGTTTACCCAAAAAAAAGCCTACCAGATCACTCTTATTACATGAATCATATTATTGTTCAGCAGATTACAGGTTGCAGGTCACTTCTTATCAAAAATCCAAACAATAATTATTTCCTTAGTTAGATACTGCAAAAATTAGCCATCACAAGAAGACATATCACAAAGAATTCAATAAATCATACCCTCAGGTCTAGTTGACTGCCCAAGGGAAGGATCCAAGCCATGTTCTCCAGAAGTCTCAGCCAAAATCTGTCAAAGAGAGATGTAAACTTGTATGCAAAAGGAAATGTTTATAACGCAAGGATGAAAAGAACAATACAAGTAGATTTATTAGCTATTCAATGAACTTGAAAATTTTCATTAGCTAGAGAGACATTAAAAAATTAACACACAACAAAAGAATTGTTTAAACAGAAAAATTAATGATACCAATTAAGCTACGCAATGCAGTTATATGATGTATAAACAAGAGTATACAAATTAAGTAATCAAACTTGAACTTTTTACTTAAAACAAATAAAGAATGGTCCATACCAAATTTATTTCGCCACCATAAATCTTTATAGGTTGTGAACATAAGATTGTTCCCCAAAAACTACATTCAGTTGACTATTTCTAACTTATTAAAAGAAAAACAATAATTGACACACATTTCCTTCCTTTCAGTCTTTGTTTAACACTTTCAGCTTGCCTCAAGGGCTCCTCATTGGTGCTGTTATTGATACTCATCTTACATGCCACTGCCAGTGAAAGACACTCTATGCGAACATTAACAGGTTTGCAACTTCTTCTCCGAAAGCCCTTATAATGTCTGTTATTTAACTAAACCTCATATTTTTGCAACTTTATTTCGATATTAATAACATAAGAATTAAAAATCATAAATCTTTCACTCAGTGCAACAACCTTTTTATTCGGGTTTTTCAGAACCTCATAACTTAATATACTTTAATTGTGTTTTAGTAGAAATAGATCCATTTGAGTGATCCATAGAGAACTGTTGAATGATGGAAAATACTTTAATTGGGTTTTTCAGGACCTCATAACTTAATATACATTAATTGTGTTTTAGTAGAAATAGATCCATTTGAGCGATCCATAGAGAACTGAGGAATGATGAAAAATACTAATTTCATATTTAAATTTGATGCCTTTAACAAATTGACCTATTATTACAAAAACTGTGGTACCTGGAAAGAAGAGCTTGAGGAAAACAAAATTCTATACCAACAATTATTACACCGAATGTACAAAATTGTATAATGAAGTAATATGAAAACATTCATTGAGTGAATTGCTTTAATAATCTACATGATTTTCTCTACTGGACTAGAAATGAAAAAAAAAAAAAAACTATATACCAACAGTCATTACACCAAATGACACAAGCAGTAAATCTGTTTTATTACTAGATATGTTACAAAAACAAGACTTATGCTGGACTAGAAAGGAAATCTACATGATTACTCCACTGAAAAAAAGAAAACATGGAACGAACAGAAGCAACAAAGTTCATCCCAATTGGAATTCTAACAATAAACTTTTACCAAAAACAAACACATATTCAAGCACTCACGTGAAAGCTAAAAATCAACAGGAGAAACAAGTGATAAAGTCAATTTAGTGCTCCTAGACTTCACACAAACAAGTTAAATCAGTAACATATTCCTTTGATGGAAAAACTTAGTTGAAACGGGACAGTAAGATATGGTTACCTTTTCCCTGACATCTTTATCTTCAATGCAAGAATCTCCATTACGAGAGATTGATTTATTTAAGCTATCGTCATCTCTCACATCTCCATTGGGAACAAGAGGATTTACATCAGCTTCATCTATCACTATTCCATTGCCATTTTGAAGTACCAGTTTTTCATCCGATGAGCATAAAACTTTATTATCCTTCAAAATCCTTATGTTACTTTTTGTTCTCCTTCTTGGTGGTACAGACTTAAAAGGAACATCCTCAGAATTTTCAGAACCTGCTACTGCAACATCATTACGACAGTCAGGTCCTGATAGCTTACCCTTAGAGGAAATTGCAGAATGGGTTCCAACTTTTAAATTTTGTTGTGCACTACCCATATAAGCATGACTTCGGAGCCATTTGATTATTTTGCACCTCAAATCAGGAAAAAAGGAGGGTTGGTCACCCTACAATAAGAAACCAAGAGAGCAGTTATATACTTCTTGAACTTTTTGACAAGCAAACAAAAAAGCACAAGCTAGTTAAGTTAATCTCAAAGTACCGCAAGAGTTGCTGCTAATGTATCAGATGAGATACCCATCTCTGATGCTACATCACTCATAATGGCTTTTCCTCGATCAACTAACTGCACAGCGAACAAGAAAAAAATAAAGAACAAGTTTAAGGTACTACTGGGGTGCACAAGAATTGTAGTATATACACTGTGGACTTCAGAACAACAAAGACAAATAATCTCCCAGTTACCTTCTTCAGGGCTTGGACAATATCTAACGAATCAGAAGGGTTAGTATCCCCACTTTTGCCCATCTCAGGTGTTTCCATGCTAACAAGTAGATGTCCATCACTACATTCTGACCTAAGCCTAGTATTTGATCTAGTAGCCGGCGTATCTTGTCTCGATGGTACCTCACTATTCCCCACTTTATCAGAATTAGCATCAGTGGTCGGAGCACGAACCATGTTTTTCTGATCATTCTTCCGCCCTAGCTTTAGCTTTTGCGGCTTGCTAACCACCAATGTCATGGGAGAATGCTTGGATATAGAGGAACCACAGTCAGAAACCACAGACAAATGGTTTCCTGATTGTGGGTTACTACTAACATCTTGAAATTCCGAATGCTTTGAGCAAAAAGCCCGCAATTCAACCTAAAGAAGTTTCAAAGAAGCTAATTAGATTATATACCCATGGTATGGGATGTAGCATGGAAAAGAAAAACCCACTCAAGGTTAAAAAGTAAGAATTACATTTTCACATCCAAACTTTCCCCAGATCTCCATTCTGTGGTTCGCCTCCCTTGCACATATAGGATGGAAAGCAGTCCTGCAAGTACCTGAACAATCATCAAAATGAAAATGCATTATAACAGGGGCATCATTAACATAGTATCTAAAGTCTAAACAAATAAGAGTAAAGCTTGCACAAAAGATCTCACGAGCCACAGGAGTGCATTCTTTAGCATTTAGTAGAGTAGATTTAGCAATAGCATCAAATGTAATGGTTCAAAAGCTGTCAAGTAGCAAAGACGACGGTTACACCCATATGGCAACAGATTCAGCCCATGCCAACAGAACAGATATTAAATATATTTCTAAGTGTCAAAAAGCAACATTCACCAAAATAGACACAGAAGGACCAAAGAGTTCAACCACAAGCGCATTTTAACAGTTCATTTGTGATAGTAAAAACTGTATTAGTAAAGAAACAATATAAGTCATTGTACATGAAGTTGCCTATTTACAAAATCTTGGCCAAAAGTGCGTGAGGCAGGATCCCCGTACACTCCTATTCATACAGCATGTTTACAGTGGCTGTGGGATCCAACAAAGGGATGACCCAAGGGCTGATTTTTTATGAGGATGTTCTCCTCACCATGTAGATCATCCTAACTGAAAATCACCCCATTATACTTCTAACCCCATCTCCATTGATTGCGAAACAGCAGCAAATAGATGGTTCAATCACCTGATGATGGGGTTAAAACTTTTAGAATAGGCTGATTTTTGGGGAGGATGATCTACATGGAACACCCTCACGGCCTCACCAAAAATCATCCCTTGGATCATCTATTCATCTCTATGTAGGCCCCACAGGCCTCTATACAAAAGTGATGTATGAGGATACTGCTCAACCAATTATATAGGAGAGTCATCTATTTACACTGCTCTAACGGCAAAGAGATATCAGTAGAAGTATGAATACACTAAGATGCTGAAGGAGCAGGTAAAACCTAGAAACCTTTTCCTGTGGTCAGTATGACAGATCCATCAGCACAGGAGAGAGACAACATTGACATTTTATGCCATGGGTTTTTTTACCTTCTTTTTATAAGCTGAACTTTATTAGAAGAGCCAAAAGGCAAAAACTTCCAAGCTTTGATATGCAGATCCTTGAGATGAGCTCGTTTAGTACAGTGGTCCCTTGTCCTTTTTATCAATCAAAGTTACAAAAGGCAACAAAATTCCTTCTTTCTAAAAATCAGTCGCTCTCTTATGCATTTGTTGTTTTGTGGATTTCAAGACATTCATTTATTGATGCACTCTTGCATTGCTCTATGAATCAGAGCTGAACTCTCCAATAATTCAAGATTGAAAGTGAGGCAATAGTATTTCGTTGGATCACAATTAAGTTGTCCAAATCAAAGAAAGGATTCTCATATAAAAGAAATAGGTAGCTGGATTCAGACTAAGTTTTCCAAAACAAGTGATGACAGAAGAGTATTCCTGTGTTGCTATCCCCCTTTTTCTAAACCAGGATTTCTTCTAAAGTTTTTTCTAATGAATTTCATAACACGCATGAAAAAATGAAAACCACAAGCTACTGATATCTTTGTGCTACTTGGTCACAGATTAGACTTTTGGGAGGTGCACTTATAAGTTAGAAATTCTTTTTAAGGCAAAACCTTGAGGATTTAAATAATGATGCCTACAAAGTCTAAAGCAGACCAACACATAATAAACTTTAATAAAGTGACCAATGAAAAGACAAAAGAATCACTAGAAAACAAAATAATGCAAGGGAAAATTAAGAAAATCCCCTAATTATCTACAAAATGAACTCAGTGACATGGACTAATAGGCTTTATCGGTCTCCAACATCGACACTCCCTACTTGTTACCAAAGTTCAAAATGCAATTACATTTATGCCGTTAATAAATAAATAAATAAATAATAATAAGTTATGTTCATACTCAAAATCAACGGGGAGAAAGAAACATAGTAAGGATGTTAGTGAATTCACCTCAAAAATGTCTCGAATGTGAATCAGCTACTTGTCCTCCAATAGCTATTATTAGTTCATAGTTCAGACAAAAAAACTTTACCAAATCATGCTGTCATTTGACATTTAAATTTAAAGAGATATCCCATTGGTGTGTTAGGATTGAGGGAAAAAAAAAAGTGTTTTTCAAAATCCTATTAGAACAAACACATATGTTCAGAAGTATCTACTCAGAAAACATTTAAAACAGGACCTCTGATCCTAATCAAATAATAAACAAAATAGAACTGCTCATGCTTCAATTTTAATCTTGTCTGCAAATTAAGATTCTAAAATTTTTGTAAGGTTATGGAACCACATGAAAAGATATCAACCACAAATCTCCTCACTTCGAAACATAAATGATAATGTTCCTTCTCTATTCAAATCCACATCCTCATTGATAAGATTCTCAAAAAAAAAAAAAAAGGAAATCAATCACAAAGGCGAACCATCCTCATTCCCAGTATAAGTGATAATGTTCCTCCTCTTTTAAAATCCTCAATGATAATATCATGAAAGATTGCATGAGAACAAAGTTTGGGGTTTTAATTATATTATATATTTCTTGTTACCTAACCCACTACAGAATAGTGAAGACATGAACCAAATTTCCTTTAACTATCAGCAAACAAACAGGGAAAGATTTTCCATGGCAGCTCCATTTTTTTTCTCTTTTCAACTCTTCCCCCAACAGATGAGCATTCAAGTAGGCTGTTGCATGCGGATAACATTCATAATGAATTTTTTTTTCCTTTCAATTGGTCATTCATAATGAAGATCTACCTAGCATGTATTTAATTGCCTGAAAGCTCAGCAATCATCCAGAGTTTTGATTGTTAAGTTTGATATTTACAGATATCATAAGTTCATAACCACAAGGGAGATGGATAGGGAAAAAAAGGAAGTCGATTTATGTTTACTCATAAAAAAGGAATTAAAAAAAAAAAAAAGCAGCAATTATTTGAGAACCATACCTTGAGCATTTCATATCTGATTGTGTTCAAAGTGCACCATACAAAACAATATGAAAAACTACCAAACTTGCCAATAAATCAAAAAGGAAATAGGTATGCGCAATAATTGCAATATTACCATAACATACATGTCATACTAAGTTAATAAGGAATAAAATGGTCAGAAGCCGAGACTGCATTTAACCATTAAAAAAGTGCTACTGAAATGCACTGCAAAAAAACTGCAGGCAAATGTCTGGAAAAGGAAGGAAGCATTAAACATACCATGACTACATCGAACGCAAGCACCATACTTCACCTTGCATAAATAACAAACTAATTTTCTTCTTGTCTCCTTTATCCCTTCAATATTCATAATTGGCTCCATCTTCTTAGTATCCTCTACATAAACCTCAGGCATCCACTGACTACAAAACAAGTGCGCAAACTTCACAAATCCACCATTTTTACTTTCCGCACCATCCTTGCCCACAGGTTTCAAAGCTCCACCTGGTTTAGAGCAAAGGAAGCAAGGCCGTGCAGACAATTCACTACCATCAGTACCAGTTCCAGAACTACCCCTCAACTTACACCAAGAACACAACCATAACCCAACTGGAACATCTTGAACACCATAACACTTCTGATGAACCGCAACTTTACAAGAATCACAAACCAGAAACTTATTCAACTGTTCACTGGTGTCTCCCAAGCAACACAAATGGCAAACAGGTAAATTCTGTCCTTCTGAAGGACAGACAACTATAAGTCTATCTAAACCCGCGTCACTTCCCAAAAGCTTCCGTTTTTTCGAAGGCCTCTCCGAAGTAAGTAATATCTTATTTCTGGCACCTAACAACCATTCTAATCCAGTAGATGATGATGGTGAAGATGGAGTAATTAAAGGTTCTGTTTCCTCTTTAGGCAAAATTTCAGCTCCTTTATCATCAATCTCCATCAAATTTTCTTCATCTTCCTTCATTTCCACCTCTTTACTAACTTCAACTATCCCATTTGTACTACTTACAGTAGCAACAGAATCCACATTTTCCACCACAACTTTCGGCAAAGACGGAATTGAAAAACAAGACTGGGAAGTAGAACAAGTAAAAGACGACTGATTAAGTAAATTCCCAATATCAGGTATCGCTACTTGTCTGAAGTAATCTTCAGTTTTTGACCAAATGTTAGAAACACGAGGTTGAGAAACAGAGGCATGCCCTGAAGATTTAGCACCTGATTCTGAATGAGATTTCTTGTGCCTTTTACGACTATGAGAACACTTTGACAGGAAATCAACTAACCCTTGAGGAAGATTAGAAACCCTAGAAATTTCGGTTTCGTCTTCGAAAGGGGAACGTTCACAAAGAACTTTTTGTGCCTGGCTGTAGAAATCGATTTCGACATCTGAAGGAGTCACCGGATGTCTTCTGGAAACCCTAGAAATTGTACAAGGTTTTTCTTCGGTGCCACAACCTCCTTCCGCACCCCTACCCATCATCTTCCACCGACTGCATCGGCTGTTGCTACTAGTCATTGCCTCTTCCAAGTCCAACTGTCCATCCTAGAAAACCCTAAACCTAGCTCTGGCTATTCGGTCCTGTGATGGGGGAAGAGATAGAAAGCTAGGCGGTGAAGGGGGGAGATGGTCTTGGCTAGGGTTAGGGTTTCTGTTTTTTCTGGTTTTGTTTTTTCTCGGATCCGTCGAAGACCGATTTTTTCTTTGTTCAGTTTGGTTCGCGGTCGAAGAGAGAGAAAGAGGAGAGAGAAATGAAAAAGAAAAAAAAAAAAGAGGGTTCGTGTTTTCCACTGGCAGAAAGGAAAGGTTTGTTTCGGAGTAAATATTTATTTTGTTGGTGGGAAAATGCAAATCAGTTTGATACTTCGACATTTATGGGACGAGTTACCTGGAGCGACAGTCCGAAGTTATAAACTGAAGTAGCACGATTTTGTGAATTTTTTTTTTTTTTCAATTTTTAGGGTGTCCAAGCCTCTCAGAGTACCCGACTAATTCCTAGGGTGTGGGCTAGACCTTCTCTATCTACCCACAATCTGGCTAAGACTTTATTAGGGAAGCGGCCATCAGAAAGAATTAAATCCTCAATTTCTATTTTGTGAGGTGAGTGTTTTACCATTTGGCCATCTTCCTCATGGTTGATTTTGTGAAATTTCAATTCCTTTATGTTATACTACTGTATATTAAAATTTTCGCTGGTCTTCTTCACCCACGTTACATATGATGATTGTGATTTTGTTCACCCTTTTGTAACATAGGTTAAGAAAACTCACTATATAATGGGTATGCACCATTTTAAATCACAATAATGGCATATTTTATTTTTTACACAAAATGGATATGAGAACCTTCCTTTTTGTGGTTTATAAGGAGAAGACAGGCACGAAGAACAAAGTAAGCTAAGTCCCCCTTTTCGTCACGTACATGCAATACTTCCGGCCAAAAAATTTTAAATTTTTTACATAAGCCATTTTTTAAAAATCTAAAATACCATAATTACCCTTCAATCAGTATTTACTTGGATTCTGAAAATAAAAAATGATGTGGCAGAGAGAGAAAAAGAGTATTTTTAAATTTTAAAATATTTTAACCTTTAATCTAGAGCAAATGAGCTTATAATTTCATTCCTTTGAAAAACTAGAGAGAATGGGAGCTAGACAAAAATAATTGAGTAAAAGGGCTGGTCCTCTCATTTTTTCCGTTTATGCCCATGTATACCCCCGCCTCTAGATTAGTATCCAAAATCACACTGGTGTCACCTAGTGGCGAAGCCATCATATGCCCAGTGCGGGCAGCAGTGCCCCCACTCATTTGTTTTAAACTACTTTATGTATAATTTTATAAATATTTTTATGTATAATTTGTTAATAGTTATTTTATATCTATTAATTTTTCATCTCAAATGAAATAAAAATCTTTAAATTAAGGGAGTTGATATAGGTAAAACTGTAAATGTTCAAACCCCTCCGCTTATGTTTACAATCTTAGTACATTGAAGTTTGGACCTAGATCGAGATGAATTTAGGGCTAGTTTTTACTAAGGAGATTACATTTTTCTAACCTATCCAATAAAAAATTCTTCTTGACCAAAAATTATATCATTCTAAAACTTTAAATCCAACTAAAAGTTAATTAAAATTATCAGTAAAATAATAGATTCAAATTAAATTTCGGACCAACTTTGAATGATCTAAGTGATGATTTTTCTATGAGGATGATCTCTTCATCATGTATATTATCCTAAAAAAATTACACCATTCTAAAACTTTCAAGAAAAATTGTTTAAAAATAAGGTAAAATGAATTATTCAAATTAGAATTTGAATCAATTTTAATTATGATTAAAAGTTGTAGAATGATGTGAATTGTAAAAATTTGGTCTAAATGGTGAGAAGTTCTTCCTCACAGTAATAAAAATAAAAAAATAAAGTCCTCAAATCATCTTCATGTGATCCCCACATGCTGGTATAAATTGGGTGAAAAAATATATGGGTTCTAACGAAGAAAAATAGCAAAAAAAATAAAGATTGCCTTTTCTATTTTCTCCCCCACCCGATTAAAATCTTGGCTCCGCCACTGCTATCACCCAACTCACCCCATTGTCTTCTCTTCTCTTTCTCTCTCTGCCCCTCAACTTTAACACAAGAAACGAAGACCTCTACCACCGTCTAAACCAGATATCTTATACGCAACTTATTCTATCTCATAATAGCATTCCTTACGCAATAGATTGATGTGCATGGAATCATATGCAACTTATTATGTCCTATAATATCATTCCTTATGTAATAAATAGTTTCATATAAAATTATAGATTCCGTTTAAAACCTAGCCTGATCTTTACCTCCGAACTTTGACTCAAATCTACTCCGATGATGATGACTTCGTTACCTCCTTTGTGAATTAATCTACTTGAGTTTTGAGAGAAAGGGGGAGAACATAGTATATGTGCTAGAGAGCACACCGCCGATCTCCTCCTCCGATGAGCAGATCAAGAGAATAATTTGTTGTAAAATTTTTAAAACAGCTTTGGGTGGGTTTGTAGCTTTAACTCTTCTTTGGTTTAGTCTCACATTGCTTAGGAGATATGGAATATTGAGGTTTATAAGTGACTACACTTATTAGAGTTTATCTTTTACGTGTTAGGTCCTCATTAGAATTGATAAGGTGGTGCAAAGCACCACCCCACATGCACACGCGTACGTGCATGTATGAAAGGGCGATTGGGCGTTTAGGGTGTATTGGGCGCTTTTTGTGGCGCACTTTGCACTTCGCACGTGCGCATTATCGCTAGGAGCTATTGGAGCCTTAATCTTTTCTAAAAAATGAGATGGTGTCACTGTAGTATCGATACAAACAAGGTTGGTATTGATACCAGCCAATGGAAAGCCAACAATTGAGGTCAGTATTGATAGTCAGTATCGATACCTGCTGAAGGGGTGCGACTGGTAGTGTACAGATCACGCCAGTATCGATACCACTCATACTGGTATCGATACCAAGGTGATCTGAAGTCACTTTTTAAATGGGTATCGATACCCATTCAGTAGGTATCGATACCCACTCGCACCAGTTCAGAACAATCACCATTTTTGCTCCAAAATGGTGCTTCCAAGGCTATAAATACATAGTTTCTTGGTCATTCTCAACACACTTTGAATTCCTAAGTAAACCAAAGCAAAGTTAGAGTATTTTGGCATTATCAGAGATTAAAAAGAGTGTTCTTGAGTTGTGATCGAATCTTGCACATTTGAACTCACAAATCCTACGGTTAGACACAATTGTATCCTAAAAACATATTTCGTATACCCTGGTGCAATTATAAGGGTGAAATATTGTTTGAAAGATAGCTTTTACGTGCCTTGGAGTTCTTAAACCGTTCAAGTTTTCATTATTGTTCCTACATTTTTTCCAACATAATTTCAGAGTATCGATCTATTCATCACCGATCTGCTCTTCTCTTTTTTTTTCTCATTCATATTCTCTCTCTACCTCTTCCACTCCATTGGAGAAGGAGATCGAGATCTAAGTTCGGAGGTGAAGATCAGGCTAGGTTTTAAACAGAATCTATAATTCCATATGCAACTATCTAGTGCACAAGGAATGATATTATGGGACATGGGTTTCATGTGTTTGGATTTCACATGGATTGAATTTGGTTTGGGGGTGATGGGTAGAATTGGCAAAATTTTAAGGGACTAGCCCATTTACAGAATTATTTTGGGTTGGCCCCCATTCAGTGGAGTTTTTGAAAGATGTAGAATTTTAATCTCCTTTGCCATTTAATCTACACATCGAATTTTGATAAAATTTATATTATTTTTAAAGTATTTTTCATAATCTTCAAAACAACCATATCGATTTCCAAAAAAAAAAACTACCAAATCTAGTTATGCAAATCCATATCGTATAGATAAAAACCCAGGTCGGAGTGTGCAAGTTGTATTTTGATAGTCATTTTTGCTAGTTTTGAGCATTTGCACATTTAGAAGCCTGTATGCATGTCTTGTTGTTCACTGAAGTACGCATGTGGGTTTTTAACCCAGATTTGCATAGTTAAAAACTCATGCTAGTACGCAAGTTGTAATTTGCATAGTTTATTTTGTATATTTTTTAGCATCTGCGTTTTTTTAAACCTATATGCATTTTAAATTTGCATGTTTCGATTCTCAATAAAGTATTAAAGTTTATGTAAGAAAATTTAAATGTAGAAACCCATATGTGCAAACTTAACTATTGTATTCTAAAAATTGTATGAGATCCGGGTTGCATTCTCTTCGTGAATGATTTTTTTTTTTGAATTTGTCCCCATGTCTGATCTCATTTTAAATATCTTGAAAAATGCTTTCCAACAATGTAAAATTTATTAAAATCTAGTTTATATTTAAAAGTAATGGCTATTTTAACATTAAAATAAATTTAAAAGTTGATTTTTCTCTCTTCGCTACATACTCAAATATCAATCATTAACAAGAGATTTTTCGTCTTTTTGCTCTGGAGTTTTTGAGCTCATGCATGTGAGACAGTGGCTTAACATACTAATATATAGTCTTGTCCGTATTTTTATTGTTATTATGAAGTTATTATTGTATTCTTATCAAGCTCATTTCAGAGATCCTTAGCCAATATCCAAGCCTTGTAAGGTCTAATGGAGACGGTTCATGGGTTTATCTTTGGTGAGTATGTTCTACTCACCATGTACATGTAAGTCATATATGCATCCTCATAAAAAGTAAGACCATTCCAAAACTTCTAACTCCATTAAAGTTGATTCAAATCAACGGTCTATTTTTTAACAAAAATAATCTCCTCGAGATGCTAATTTACAATTAATTTTTATGGGGTTAGAAATTTTTATATTTTTTATTATTGCCGAATTATAAGTACAAGCAAGGGTGTAAGAAAGAAACACACCACTAAGTATTGGTGAAGAATACAACCCTAATGGGCGGAGATAATGGAAAGAGAAACTACGACCCACAAGCACCCCATAATCAATAATCAACAACGAGTACTCATACGTTCTTAGATTATGCACACCCTCCAACATATTCTAATTTATTCAATGCAAACGGAATTTGAACAAAGGTATATGCTATCAACAATAACAAACTTTACCATTTGAGCTGGATGAAACTTGTATCAGAATATCCAATCGAAAAACTAGCCTTTAGATCGTATTCATGTGGCCGCAGAATGCTTGGAAATCTGTAAGTAATGAGTTTGATGAGAATAAAGCTATTACTTAAAACTGAAACATCACTTGTCACGCATAATGATTTTCACCCACGTTACACATGCGTCAACAAAAAATGGGTGCGCATTATTAAGGCACAAGCTTTTCTATATGTGCAATGCGTGTGTGAGTAGACAAATGAGCGGTTAAAAATTTAATAACTACTTTAATTATGTGTATTAAGTTACTTGAGTACCAATAATAACCTTGTTGTAAGTTTTTTTGGAAAATGTAAAAAAAGTCCCTAAAAAAAAAGGTATTATGATTTTAATCCTTCTTTTATAAATTTAGTCCCTACTTTTGGACATAAAAGTAGGGACTAAATTTATAAAACAAGGATTAAAATCATAATGACTTTTTTTTCAAAACCCCAAGTTTTTTTTAGTGTTGTTCTTTTAATAATAAAGAGATAATTTCTAGTTTCATAACTACCTCTAAAGTTGTTGGCCTTTTAATAATTGAACGAGTCCCCTACGCGCGTATGAATTGGTGATCCCCCAACAAATCCACTTTGCCTTCTTAGCATATATGAGATGGTAAATTATGTGGCGTGTGATTTGGTTAACCCTTTGGCAAATCTACTCCCCACACAAACTTGTTAATTATTCTCTAACACTGCACTTATAAATTTTTGACGTTGTCATGTGGGACCTGCATAAGGTGGAGGTCGAATCTTTATCATGAGGACCCGTTCGCGGGGGTGTAAGTAGAGTGTATAAATAAAACAAGTGTAAAAAGGGCAAATGTATAAAAAACGGATGAAGACAAAATAGATGAGATTTTGTATATTGAGAAGGTAAATTTGGAAAAAAATATGTGACTATGGTGTATATGAAGTGTAGGAATAAGAAAAGTATAAATTATAAAAATTGATGAGGTGGAATTTGTAAGAAATTGGGCGGAAAGGAAAAAAAATAAAATGACATATGGACGGATAAACGCTGATATTTGTGGCTAGAATGAGCCGCTACGTCAGCAACTCATCTCGCCTCCAATTTTTCTTTCTTTCTCTTTTCTCTTTAACAACTGAGTGGCTCACTTGGACTGATATTGTTAATGAGGCAAGCCTCTTGTTAGCAATTCGTCACACATTTAAGTTTCAAACGGCAAAAGTACGAGTATTATACAGTGTGTAAGATTTGTATTACGGTCCAAAATTCGGTCAAACATTCGCCATACGGAAAATATTATGTTTCAATTTAATTCGTATTTAATACATTCATATGTTGAAATTCGCTGGTAAAAATTCGGAAATATGACAAGTCTTCTAGATGTTTCATGGAATTTCGAATGTGTCGATCCAAAAGCGAAATTGAGAGAATTGGGGTCCTTAAGGACGAAGAGAGAAAACAAAGAATGGTCCTTAAATAATTATCAATGGTTTTTTTTGTATTGAATGTTCGATAGTCATTAAACAAATTAGGGGTATTTTTATCCATTTTATTCGACAATTCGGTTAAAACGAGTTTTAAATGTTTTGGCTAAAAAATTCATGTATTATTGATTAGGTCTCATTAGGATGGAAGTATTAAACGTTTTCAAAAATATAAAAAAATACGAATATTAAGCACGTATAATTCGAGTGATTGCTAACAAAGGGCTTTTATAAAGTAGAATAGAAATAGATAGATAGTTGAGTCATACTTTTTGTAAATTAAGGGGTAGTCAATTGGGACTTATGTAGACATTGATGGACATTTGAAGACAATAGATTTCGAGGGATTCTGACAGAATTTATGGACATCTACAGACTTTAGAAGACTTGCATTGATAATGTCTATGGACATCTACGGACTTCTAAGGACTTGTACTGGCAAATACCACAGACATCTATGGATTTTTGTGGACTTGTAAAATTAAATTAAATAATCAATTATTAATAAAAGAATATCAAACAAAAAGATATATCAAAACAACCATAGTATTAATGTTACTAATAATTATTTTCATAAATTTTTTAATTATGAATTATAAATTATTTATTATTAACTATAATTAATAATAATAACAATAATAAAATTTATTATTATTTTGTAATTTTTATAACAAGTATAAATTATTATTATTGTGATAATTGATAATTTTTAATCATAATTAGTTATTGGTGGTAGTGGAGAGAGACAAATTATTTATGGATAATTAATATTTTTTAATCATAATTAGTAGTGGTGATAGAGAAAGAATTTAATTATGATTATTTATAATTTTTATTATGACTAGAATCGTTATTTATTATTATAATTATTAGTAAAATATTATTATTATTATTAAAGTATAAATTATTATTAATGTAAACATTAATATAATAAATTTTAATCATAATTAAAATTAGAGGTGGTGGTGGAGAGAGATGAGAGAGAATATCTACTCAAATCTCATGTATATGGGATGGACATTGCAAGACAACTTTCCTTCTTTAAAACTTACAAAATGTCAACCAATGTCCATGAACTTTAAAGTCCACCATTTTAATATCCACAACCACATATGTGGATATTTCGTGGACATTTTCAATGTCCACAACAAACCACATGGGACTTATGTGGATATTTTAAATGTCCACAACTACACAAATGGACATTCCATGGATATTTTCAATATTCATAACTACACACCCCTAAATTTCATAGAATAATGCTAAACTTACAGCATTATCTTACAAAATTCCTTACTGAAGTTAATCCGACGGTAGTAATGTTTTCCACATATCCTCATGCTTTGCGTCAATCTCAAAGTGTTATGCATCCACCATGAATTGCACCTTTTGGTAGAAAATTTTGTAGAGTTTTCGGTAAGTGTAGCATCACCGAATTTTACATGTCTATGAATGTCCACCCATGTTTAAATTCACAACCCCTCCTAATACTTACTTAAAACGACTGAAGATTGAGATTTTCTAACGTACTTGTCGTATGGAAAGTTCGATACACAAAACCGCTTATATAGGCAACATGTTTCTTTTTTATTTCAACCTTAACAACAACTTTTGATGCTTCTTGGGAAAAGTGACAGATTTTGGAGAAATTGGGGGAGGAGGAGAATTATGTTCGTGCACGTACGATGTATACAGAAGAAATATGATCAAATCGAACAAAAATTATAATTCAGATTTTTCCATCAAAAGTATGATGTAAAATGCTCTTTTAAGTCCACGTGGCATATTCTTAGTGGCTATCTACTTTTAGTATTTGTCTAACGAAACTCAACTTGATTATTGACACAAGATATCAAGTATTTTTCAGGGTTGATTTTTAGCCATTAGATTTGATTACTTGTTTTGATTGCATAGATTTATACTGAATAAAAAATATAAATCAAGTTTATTCTAGTAGGGATCCATATATATTATTTTTTCTACGGATTTTTGCAGTATTCCATGTGACCCACAAGATGATCTAAATGCTGATTTTTTATAAAAATGTTATTGGTGGTAATAGGGTCGGATCTCAAATTTTTTTCGGTCCGAGGTGAACTTATGAAAATGGGGCCTTGTTTTAAACAAATTAACTACCAATTTTTTTTTTGATAAGTTACGATAACAAAGTACAAAACAACATTAAAATAGATCAACCACAATTAAGTTATTTCATAGAATCTAGATATAGACAAACACATGATTTTTTTTAATAAAGATGGATCAACACTTTAAAGAGAATAAAATCATTATCTCATGTGGGCCACACAAGTATTGTAAATTGTTTTTTACATGATTTTTTTTCCTTGAGGCAAAATAAATTCTATTAAAACTTTTGATGCAAAATCTGCATTAAAAGTTAGAATTCTATAAATCCAACCATGTGATATGCTCCTCAGTCTGTAGATTGGGATGAAATGGTACCTGATTTGGAGAAAAAGAAATCATTCCTGAGTCTAATCAACGGGGGTAGTAGTACAGTAGTAGTATTCCATGTCAACACAATATGGAGTTCATGAAAGTTGCATGATCATTCTCTTGGGCCCATGATTAAAAGTTGTATTTTTCAAGAGATTATTATACGTTGACTTTTCATTGTTTTTAAGGATTTTTTAAAAGGTGTTGTTATTAGAGGATTCAAAGATGGAGTTTGAGCCTAAATTCCCTCCTCAAATTAAACCTCATTTTATTAGAGGTGAGTTCTCCTCTTTTTATTTCACACCCACTAAAATTAAATAAATGCACTCCACCCTACCAGCATCATCTTCACCACATTCACCCCTACTCTACTGCCGACCACCACTGGCCACCTAAAAAAAATTTAATTTTTTTTTCATGATTCCCCCTCCATCCACAGCCTCCACTACTTCCTCCACCGACCTCTCTAGATCTTGAACCTCTTTCCCTACAAAAAAAAAATTCGAAGAAGATCGAATTCGACTGAAATCTTCGACCACCACTAGTCGATCATGATTTAGCACTCTAAGGAGCTCGTTAATGGTGGCGGAAAACAGTTTAGGGGTTTAGGGGTTTTTTAGTTGGGGTATTTTTTAGGGTTTTGTTGAAAAAGATAAAGTACTTTAGAGAGAACCAACCCTTTAGTAAAATCAAATTCACCCCCCCATTCATTTTTTTGATCTATCCCCTAATTATACCACCCCTTAACTATGCCAACCCTTAACCATTTTGAATCCTCTAATAACAGCACCATTTTTAAATTATAGGCACACATTAAGGTTAAAGGGTAAGTGATTTATTTAGCCTTTTAGGGTTGTCCGAATGGGCTGTATATANGTTATTTTTCACTATTTAGATCATACCTAAAAAATAATCAGCTCAATCGGATACTTTTAGCACTACGAACACTTAATCTAGAATTTAATACTATGAATAAATGGTTGAAATTTAAAGTAATTTTTTGGAGGGTTAGATATCTATGATGAGCTGATTTTTTGTGGACATCATATAAGTAATAATAATATTATATTCACAAAAAATCAGCTCATTTAAAGACTTCTAAGACATACAAAAAATAATATTATATAAGTGATAATAATATTATATCTACAAAAAATTAGCTTATTTAAGGACTAACATTATCATGTGCCTTAACAAGACCTACTTTGCAATTTTTAATCGTTGGATGTGAGAAATAAATTATACCAACTTGAAAAGTAGGTGAAAAAATAGTATTATGTGGATCACTGATAGCTAGCTGACATTAATCTTTACAACCCAACTATATTTCTGATTGCCATGTAGTTACTTGCTTTCTCCCTAAATGTATACCACTTTTTCTTACATCATGATTACACTGGTATATGGGGGTGGGAGCCCACATGAAGATGATTCGAGGGCTAATTCTTTTAAAAAATAAAATCTAGAGCTGAAATAGACTTCAACTGAAATTGGTTGAAATTTTTTTAAGAAAATTAGATCTGCAATTTTTTGAAAAAGATTTGAATTTGTTTTCTTGAACTATGGAGTGTTTAGAGAGAGATGGTGGCGGTGTTCTAAGTAGTGGCAATGGAGTTTTTTTTGGGTAGTGTGGTGAAGGAGATGGTGGAGTTTGTTTTTTTGTTTTTTATTTTTTTTTCTAATTGGGTGGTGGCAGTGATGAAGGATAAAGTTATTGTTTTAAGAGATAGAGAGATTTCAGTAGATCTGGACCTGACAATGGGCTAGGGCTAGGGTTGCTAGAGTTAGGGTTGGTGGGTTCATAAAGCTCAACCCTAGTCCTATCACGTTTACTAAATATGCCAACTTTTGCAACCCTAGCTCTAACTCTAGTAACCCTAATTATTACTTACATTACATAAAAATGTGAAAAGATTTCTGGACCTATTTTTTTTCCTTTTTATATATTTATGAATTAATTTAAAATTTCATAATAACCAATAAAGTGCAATTACTATTGAAGATATATATGTATATTAATTACTGTTAAAAAAAATCAACAGTTAGTATTAAGATAATAACATATACCCTAATTATGTGATATATGCTCATATTAATTTGTTAACCAATTATGTCACTTAATTTGAATGATAGGATCTAAGATTCTAATTGTCCAGTTACTACATAAATATCCTAATATCAATTAGTCACAAATATATACAGTAATTGTGCACATGGGTTTTTGGCTCAATGGTTGTGCACCCTCCTATAAATATTTAGTAGTGGGAGGTCTTCATATCAAAATTTTATGGCCGTGATATTGCCGTTAAGTTTATCCCATGTAATCTGATAATGATCTTTCCTCTTATTCAAGTTTTTCTATAGTGAGGATGAATAAGACCGAATCACGTGCATTGGAGACTTTCAATGGGGCCATACGAGAAGGGAGATTACTACTTCCCACGTGCTTAATGGCATCCCTCTCTATAGTGACACCTATGGTACTATCCGACACTAAGGCTAAGGTGGTATAACAATAAGTAAGGAGAAGTCCTTTACTGATTAGCTGCTTCACGTAAATATAAGTATACTGTTATTGGCGGTTTATCTAGCTCGTTGGTAGATGTATTTCCTACGTTCGTTGGTGACGATGTTCTTGGCGATTTTTCTACGCTTCTCACACGCTCATTGCGTGTATCTACGCCATAATGTAACCTGGGCAATAGTCCCCTTCAAAAAAATATATAGTAATTGTGATAATATACTTGTATTAATTGGTAATTGATTCTATTACATTATTACTAGTTACTATATAAATATCCCAATATCAATTAGTCGCCAATAGATATGGTAATTGTAATAATATATGGTAATTGATTTTATAACTTAATTAATACCAGTTACTATATAAATATCCTAATGTCAACTAGTCACCAATATATATGTTTAGTAATAGATTCTATTTACTATATAAATATCCTAATTTTTTTTTGAACGGACTATTGCCCAGGTTACATTATTGCATAGATACACGCAGTGGGCGCATGAGAAGCACAGAAAAATCACCAAGAACATCGTCACCAACGAACGCTGGAAATGCACCCACCAACGGGCACAGAGAAACCGCCAATAATAGCTTACCTATATTTATTATCAGATTACATAGGACAAACTTAACGGCAATACTACGGCCGAGAAGTTTGATCCTAAGACCTTCCACTACCAAAGATTTATGTGAGGGATGCACAACTATTGACCCAAAGGCCCATGTGCAATAAATATCCTAATGTCAACTAGTCAATATATATGTATAGTAATATATTTGTATTAATGGATAATTGATTTTATTACTTAATTATTAATTAAATTACTACTTACAGAAATTATATATTGTCCTTTTATAGAGTCATATGTAATAAAAAACCTTTAAAAACATACCTATTATAAGGTTAGATGACATATAAAATAAAAAAATATAATTCAAAAATAGAATTGGCGAATTAGTCAGGTTACCCGTGGGTTTGGCAAGCTAACCCGAATTTTCAACGGGTTGGTAAACTATAACCCTAACCCAACCCGTTTAACTACTGGGTTCATTCGGGGTGGGTTACATAGGTCGAGTTAGGGCCGGGCTGGCAGGTTACGAGCTATTTTGCTAGGTCTAGATTTTGGTGGGGATGGAAAACCCGAAAATAGAATAGCTCCCCTCTAATCAAAGCTAATAATGGGGCTTGGGCTTGAAGTCTTATTTTCCTCCCATCCATTCTTGTTTTCCTATTAACAACACCCTAAAAAAATAGTAAAATTCAACAATATACTACTTCAACGGTGTGGTACTCTAACTATTGCATGGCTATTATATGAAGGGAGCGGTTTCGGTGCCATCACTATATTGCCATCACAATGACATTTTTGGGTTACCATTGGTTATGGAGCCCACATACAGATGAACCCAGGGCTGATTTTTGTGAGGATGATCTAAATGGTGAGGAGAACATCTTGATAAAAAATCAGCTCATTCTAAAACTGCCAATCTAGTTAACAAATTTTTTTTTTCAGAATTAACAATTACTAAATCATTCATTTTTACCATTAAATTGTATCAATGGAAGATGGGGTTACAAATTTTAAAATTAGCTGATTTTTGGTGAGTGATGGATATAGTGAGGAGAATATCCTAACAAAAAAGCACCCATTTATTCATTTGTATATGGATCCCACTAGCCATGGTAACAGTGATGGCAATATAATGATGGCACCGGAACTGCTCATTCCACGATTACGATTTTGCCTCAGCTTTATGTAGTTCATATACAGTACATCTTTGCATGGCTAGAGAAACTTAAATATACAAATATTGAAATACAAATTATTCTGTTCTGCTTCTCACCATAACCCAAATATTACATTCAAAACACTTCAAAATTAATTTGGAGGTAAAACATATGAGTAACCCCAAAATTTTGAGCCATGACAAGAACTTATTCACAACTTTATAATACTTCGGATTGCTGGTTGTATGCATTAATTCAATGAATCTAGATATGTTCACCCGTCTTTTTATTTGCTACGTACACCTACACCCAACTTATTCTTACCCTTAACTCTTACATAAGATGATTGAAATTTTAAACTTTTTAAATCTTTTTGGCCCAATTCTCTCTAGGATCCTTTGGCCATTTCGATTTTTTTGGAAGTATTACGATCATCTAACAAGAAGATGTTGGGGCAAAAATGTTACCTCGATATTCCTCGAGATTGATGATATGATCGGATGGATTACATGGCTCTAGCCTCTTTCTTCTCCTACTCCAGACGAATGGTTAGGGTACCTGCAAAAGCATTCCGACGCTCAAGTCAATCAAAGGTATTAAGTACAAGTTTTTAGGGTTATATGACATAGAATAACATACCTGGTAGTGGTGTAGTCGATCAATATTTATAGAGGGGTACTATTAATCATAGTGGAACTTGGTTTCCTTTATTTTAAGAATTATAATGAACTTGACTTTATCTAGGTTTAGATAATTTTATTAGATTTGGGAACCTTTACATGGATGGGTGTCTCAAATAGGTCGTTGGTTGCCCTTGATAGTTTAATGTCTTTAAATGGTTTTAGGTGCCTTTATTAATTGGATGCTCATAAAGATACATCGGTGCCCTGAGCGGTCCTTATTTTGTAGGCGCACATCCCGATGTGGATGGATTGTCTTTCGATGTAGCACTAGTACACCATTTGAGCTGTATTTAGCTACCACGTGTATGATTTTGCTGGGGTACACACATCGCCCCCACTAATACCCAACTCATTGAAGGGTTATGACAAATAATGTTATTACATTTACAAGTATACGAGATCAACCACTAGATTCTGATTATTATTATGAACAAAGAACTGTCTAAGTGTTTGTGTTTATTGATATGATGAATTTGATGGCCATAGAGGTGACCAAATGGTAGCTGACTGTAGTGGCGGATCCAGAAATTTTTATCGGGGGGGCAAAATGGATATTAAAAAAAAATCAAAAGTTCAAGAAACAAATCTAAAATTTCATTGACAAAAGTTTGATTCACAAACCAAACGAACTAAACACTAAATCATAGAATTCCAAACATAGATCCTACCTAATGGAATTGGGTAATAGTGGAAAGCCTGAAATTTCAGTTTGGGTTATTCAAGGCTTTGAGCGTACCGCCGATAGCTTCCCCAAACACCGGCAGGTGGATTCAAAAGTATTTGAGAGATTAGGTTTTTGAGAGAGAGCAAAAAGGGAGCATGAAAGGTCCCTTGGGTTTGTCAATGTTCATAACAAGACAATGAACTCAATTGTAGTCCTTGTTTGAGTTAGAGTTAGGGTGTCTTCTCAGTGCAAAATCACACTTCATCAAGAATCGGAACAAAAGCACGCCATCGGACTCAACTCGCCATCTGAACTCACCATAAGATGGTAAGTGACCTTTTTACCCTTCATAGGTGGTTAGAATTACATTGGACTTAGCCAAACTAGCTAGGATGACCTTAGAACTTCAGTGTACATATTTTGGTCTTTGTCTAGTTGCAGGTGGGTGTAGTATTGATACCAACTGAGGGAGTATCGATACCCACTCAGTCTTTTTTGATAGAGTAAGTTAGTTTCGATACTACCTTAGTGAGTATCGATACCCACACAGTTAGTATCGATACAGTAGCCACCTATTTCAGTGCGCATTTCTGGGTTTCTGTCTTGCGCGTTTTTGGCCCATGTTACGTGCATTTTATCTCTTGACCTAAAATTTTAGGAGTTTCCCCTTCTATATAAATAGAAGGTAGCCAAACCTTACAAGAGAGAGTTGTAGAGAAGGAAACATTTTTAGAGAACCTTGGTAGCCTCCATCTCCAATACTTAGGGTTTCCAAGTTCTAAAGAGTGAAAGCTCACCACACCATGAGTGATGCCCTAGATCTACTCCCACAGGGTTTTTATACTTGCTAGACCTTAGAATATCCTTTTACTATGAAAACCTCATTGTGTTGAAAAAGAAACATTTTTAAAGAACCTTGGTAGCCTCCATCTCCAATACTTAGGGTTTCCAAGTTCTAGAGAGTGAAAGCTCACCACACTATGAGTGACACTCTAGATTTACTCTCATAGGATTTTCATACCTGCTAGACCTTAGAATATCCTTCTAGCATGAGAACCCCACTGTGTTGAAGAATATCCCAACCTTTAAACACACCCAAAATCACCGATAGAGTTCCAGTGAGATCGAGTAGAGCATCTGGATTCAAGCATACAAGTGCGAGACTTGGTGGACTCCGAGTTGGAGACGTATAGTATCACTGAAGAGGGGGTTCATGGATTCAAGCCATGGAGAAAGACCGGTCAAGTTTGCACGAGGGAGTTATATAGTCAATGAAATGGTTGTAAGATTTCTCATAACTCTTAGTGGTTATTTCTGGACTAGGTCCCGGGGTTTTTTCCGTTAGGTTTTCTCCGTCAACAAAAATTATTTGTGTTCTTTATTTGTGAATAATTTTTGTACAAGATTGAAATATTTGATTTTCCCCAATTTCTGCTTTATGAGTATCGAATAAGTCAATACTTGTGTGGTTTGATTTTTACGTTTGAGAATTTAATTTTTAAATTGGTAGTTATTGATCCCCCTTCCTAATTAACCTAGATTAGTGTTAATTAGTTAGCCTTAACCCTAGGTTTTTTCAGAGGAGCATTAGAGCACTGCTTGTGTGCTTGCTGATTAATCCAAAGGGGTTTTTCCTTTTTTAGTTATTCACTTATTTGGGTCTTTGAGAGAGAGAAAGCAAGGTGGGCCCCAACAGTTATTAAACTTCAACCAAATTATTTTGGAGTCCTCATGTGTTGAGATAGAATTAAAATGGTTAACTAGAGATATTTTTTAGATAAAAACCCCTGAATATGATATGTAGTTGAATTTTTTTGGAGAGTTGAGAAGCGGCAGTTGCCCCTTTTTGCCCTTATGTGCATCCGCTCCTGGCTGACTGTGTAACAGAGCTTGACCGTGATCGTGACAAGAAGTTGTGGAGATTGCTTCCACAAAAGGTGTAGTTTCGATGTTTGCAAAGTTGAGTTGATAACCACTTCTATGATCGATCGAGAGATTGACAACCCTTTGGGGATGAAGTGTAGTTCAATTTTTGAGAGCCAACATTGGGTTAATCGCCCCTATTACTCATAATTTTGGATACTGTGACGTCCCTAATGCTTGCAACTCGCGTGAGGTATGATCAATGCCTTGGTGTTCGCGTTTTAGGAGTCTTCTGTACAAGTTGTGGTAAGGTTGATATTGCATTGGATACTAGGTATGGTGTCGCATTGTTCTTGTTATTCTAAGGCTTTTTGCCTCCAGCGATAGAAGTTTAGTTTGTATTTAAAGTAATTAGTAGTTTCTTTGGATCTTTACTGGCTTGATTGGTAGATTTTCGGAGTTATTTGGTGATGGGAAAAGGTTTGAGCTGCTTCGTACTTAAAGATAGCTTGAGATGGAGACCTAGTTGGCTATAAACGATACTGTATTGCTCCGCTGAACATGTTGATGATGGTAGTGGTGGATCTCTTTCTCCTCCCTTTTTTCTCTCTCGCTCTCTCTTTCTCTATCCGTGGAGGCGGTAGTGGTGGTGGGTGATGGTGGTCACTACACCATATTTGTCAAAATGCCACTCCTCAAAAAAATATTTGCCACGATTCTGAACCGGTTCAAAATTGGCCACGGTTTAAGGCCATTGCATTGTATTACCACGACTTCTGCCGAAATTAGCAACGTTGGTTAGCCGTTGCAAAAATAGCAACAGTTGAAAACTGTGGCTATTTGGCATTTTTGGTGTAGTGGGTATGATGTCGTGATGATGGTAGTGGTAGAGGTGGGGTGTATTTCTGGTGGAGTGTAATTATTTGAAGAGCTCCCCTTTAACCAAAACTTGTAAATGACCTTTGGGCTTAAAACCCATTTTCTAAGCTCCCTCTCTCCAAAACATTTTCCCTAATATCACACCCTATAGAATTGAACTCTGCAACAGATTTTATGAATTATGTTAAAAACCAACTATTCTATTTATCACCCTTTTAAGTGACTAGGGTCACAGTTCTGTAGAATTTAAATTGCAAACAAATAGAAAAATTTGTGTTATTTCTACAAAACTAAGCCAATTTCGTGGAAATCAAGCTCAATCCAACGCAACCTCATTTTTTAGTTATAAATTTATTATATATATAAAAACGCTACTGAATTTCTTGGCAAAATCAGCAATAGAGCTCTAGTAGAATAGTTGATGCCTTTTTTTAGAGAAAATTACCAAAACACCCAATACATAACTTTTTTAATCCATTTGCTCCTCAAGATTTTCAATAAGGCTGAAATACAGTTTTTAAAGTTTTTTGAATCTGTTTATTGTGCAAAAGTTTTTTTGC
Organism: Macleaya cordata; assembly: GCA_002174775.1. NCBI lineage: Eukaryota > Viridiplantae > Streptophyta > Magnoliopsida > Ranunculales > Papaveraceae > Macleaya > Macleaya cordata. The sequence goes on along the minus strand of MVGT01003285.1, from coordinate 50,543 downwards.
AAATGGAGAAAACATGTAAAAATATTTTTGTGCATTGTTTTTAGTAAAAGATTCTGACGAAATTTATATGTTTGGAAAGTAATCGTCGAGATCTTCATTTCTTCTTTTGATGTTATCTTGTTTTGAAGAATGAAATTTGGATGCAATCTAGATAAAAATTAGTTAAAAACATAATTTTTTGTTATGCAAAACAAATTTGCATAATTTTTTTTTTGAAAAAATATTGTTGTCTGGTCTCATTTCAAAAATCTTGACGAATGCTTTTCAAAAATATAAATTTTGTTAAAAATTAATTTGTGTTTTTAAAGTTATACTAATTTTATGTGAAAAATAAAATTTAAAAAAATTGTTGGTGCTAACATGCACCTATAATTAGTGATTACTTTGAATTAGTTAAAGGACATATTTAACAAGCATTATTTTTGGACTAAATAGACTCGTAAATTATTTGGTGGACTAAATGGAATCAAATAAACTGATATTGGATGTTTTGTAGGAGTAACCAAAAACTACTTTTTATAATATTTTGATCCAAAACATCCGCACATATTTCAAAATCGCCAAAAACTCCAAAACAAGGTTTTAAGACATATCTGCCCTCTAACTAACTACTTTTTTTTCACATAAAAATGTCGTAACTTTAAAAATACAAATCCGTTTTTAAAAAAAATTATATATTTGGAAAACATTTATTGAGAGCTTCGACATGAGACCATTCAACAATACTTTTTCTCCAATTTTTTTTACATAGCATAAAACTATGTGTTTAACTAGGTTTTTTTTATCTAAATTGGATCAAAATTTAAATTTTCATACTTCAAAATTAGGCATTAGCAAAAGACGAAGTGAAGATCTCGACGAGTGCTTTTTAAATATATGAATTTCGTTAAAATCTATTACTAAAAACTGTATGCAAAAATATTTTTACACAAATAAACATACTACTATGGAAAAAAAAGTGCAAAAATATTTTTGCACAAATAAACATACTACTACTTTGACAAAAAATGTGCAAAAATATTTATGCATTTCAAAAATAGAAAACTATGTTTTAGAACGTTTTTAACTAATTTGTATCCAAATTCAAATTTATATGCTTCAAAAACATAAAACATCAAAATAAAAAATGAAGCTCTCGACTAGTCCTTTCCAAAATCTAAATTTTGTCGAAATATGATATTAAAAACCACTTGCAAAAAATTTGTAATAATTTTTATTTTTTTTATTAAAAAAAATTGTTCATTGATCTCATCTCGAAGATCTCGACGAATGCTTTTCAAATATATAAAATTTGTCAAAATCCGATTTTTAGTTTAAGAGATATAATAATTTAAAATTTAAAAACAAAAAAATAACAAATTTTCTCTCTCTTCCACCTACACACTTTTATAATGACATAAAAGACCAAATAAGGGTATAATTAGAACTAAAAGTGCACCAAAATAATTTTTTTGAATATTTTGATATTAAAAAGTGAGTGTTAGGTCCATGAGTTCACTCATGTCATATTTGTCGAATTTTGTGTCAAAGGTAAACTCAAGATGGTCAATGTAACTTGAGTTAGAGTTAGTGAGTCATTCGGTTCGTTGCGAAGCAAAGACTCCAAGAAGCTCAACTCACCACCGGAACTCATNGTGACGGTGGTGGTGGGGAAGGTGGGGAATGAAAAAAAATTTATTAAATTTTTATTTTAATACTTTTAATTATTTAATTTTTTAATAAAAAGTATTTTTTTTAATTAAAAATATATTTTTTTAATGAAATGGGTTGAGGTCATTAGGAATCAATTTTGTTGGTCAAAGGATGAGGGCACAAGGTATCAAAATTGGCTGTGTGGATATCAACCCTCTTTTTTAATGCTCACCACCCCCTGTTAGAACTTCTTTGTGACTGAAAAGGAAAGAGACACCGATGGGATTTTGATGCGCTGGGCTTGAGCTGGAGATTTCCACTTAATGAAACTGGCTTTAGCGCAACTCTTTTGGCCTCCCTCCACCCCAGATCAAATCTTTAACACAAATCTTCATCTGGGGCCCACCATCCCCATCTTTCGATTCTGGATATCCCTCAAGGCTTTCCCTAACCCTCCTTTTTTTAGCCTCCATCTAATTCAGATCTAGCCCCACTACCACCGCATCTTGTTCATCTCAACCAATTCAGTTACCCCATTATTCCCCACTACCCCCTCATTTCTTCTTTCACCTAATCCCTTCCCACCTATCCCCTCTAACATAAGGTGGCGGTTATTCAACCCAAGCATTTAACCACAACATAAACCTGGCCCTTCATCTTTTGAACTCCGTAAATCGAACCCCTATAATTAATATGAATGAACCAACCTCGATGTCAAAAGTAAATGAGGGTGGACAGCACCATTCCTTTGTATCGATGGGTTTCTCAGGAGACAAACATGAACAGATGTTGAATGAAATCTTTGGAGATACCGCTGATCCAACTAAATAGGCTGTAGAAGTTGATCCAAACACCCTTATTTTATCGGATCAGCTCATTATCAATAAGCGGGGGAGCCACAAACCAAAATAGAAGCTTGCTTTGAGTGATATAAAACTTCCTCACCAGACAATGAAACCCACCTACAGCTACCCTCCTCAAACCTCATCTACCCCATTCAAAGACTCTGATCTCGCACATCACATTCATCAGACTGTCACCAATGCTTATTAGAGAACTCCTAACTCCGATGCCACTACTACGGCTGCTCCAACTACTGAACCAATCAAGCCCGGCTCCCAGGTACACCCTCATACTATCTTTCCCCTACTTGATTTTCTAAATGATACTTACTGTACTTGTTATCTGCATAATATCTCAATTTATCTTCTTGAAAATGAATATGCTAATGTAGATCATCAGTTTTATTTCTGCTACTTGCTTGCATACACTCACAATAAAAATTCTTACTTTCAAGATGGTTCCCACTATCTCATTTCTATAAATAGTGGTTTGATTTTCCTGTTCTTGATCATAATATGAATGTTAGCCCGGAACTGCGAGGGTTACGGAAGCAAACTCACTCGTAACCACCTTAAGTCCATTGTCAGCTCATTACCAGTAGATGCTATTTTTATCTCAGAAACTAAATCAAAGGACTCATCCGTGCATAGCCTTCTGAGACGATGCCGTCTCCCAAATCGATGGATTTAATCTGCAAAGGCAGCGTAAAATAACATCCTACGATTATTGAATTAACCGTTTTACTTTGTAGCAAATGTTAGGGATCAAACAATCACCTAATTAAGATTCTAGGGAAATAAACTAAGTTACTAACATAAAATCTCTACGAAGAGTATTGACTTATTCGATTCTTAATGTTTAGAATTAAGAATTATAATCGAATATTTCAATCTCTAGAAAAATAAGAATTTAACACGAGAGATTTTTGTTAACGAGGAAAACCCAACTGGGAAAAACCCCAGGACTTAATCCACCGAAACAATCCACTAAGATTTAGTGGGAACTTACAAACTGATTTACTACTCAATAGACAAGATTTACGACTCCCTCTACATTCTGATCAGCAACGGTCTTCAAATCTACCACGACTTCGAAACCCACGAACCGCCCTTTAGTCGATCTCCACTTTGCAAACGGTCTGAAACACCATGAACCGTCCTGTTTAGAACATGGTGGCTACACCTAACTCTAACTAAAAGACATAGAATTATATTGAGTTTTGGATTGACATACAAATTAACAAACCGAGGAGGAACTCATGGACTTTACACAACGGCTGGTGGTTTGGCTCTTGCTTGGTTAAACCAAATCTATATTGAATTTTTGCATAGCAACATAAACATGATAAATACTATAGTACTCAGGTTAGAACAGGGTTAGAATGGGTCCTTACTTGTTTCTATGGAACCCCATATAGAGAAAGTAAACTCCAAAGCTGGTAGTTCCTCCAAGATATGGAAGATCAAACTATAAAAACGCCGTGGTTAGTCATTGGCGGCTCAATGTCATCTTTGATAGCACTGAAAAGAAGGGTGGAGCTCTGTTTCATTACATTAAAGCAGCTGAAATCAAATCCATAATGGAAAATGCTATTCTTCAAGATCTCAGTTTTGCTGGGTCCCTTTTCACATAGTTAAATAATAGAGAGGGATAGGCTCACTTGCAAAGTCGGCTGGATTTTGGGCTTTCAAATACTAAATGGATAGCCTCTTTCTTAAATGTTAGTATTACCCATCTTACTCCGGTTAGATCTGACCACTCTTCCCTCTGGCTGCAGATCTCGAGGTCGTAAATATAGGCCCCAAGCCGTTCAAATTCTTTGGGATATGGTTGCTAGAATAGTCTTGTCTGGATCTTATTTCTCATTCTTGGGATTCAGACTACCTGGATTATCTGGGATTCAAAGTTGCTCAAAAATTAAAAATACTTAAACATGAAATAAGAAACTGGAACTCCAATATTTTTGGAAATATCCATCATCAAATTAAAAGTCTTAAATCTCAAATTAAACTTAAATTCTTCTCCATGCTCTCAACCCAAGACAAACCTCAACTGGATGAATTGATCAATAAACTTGAATACTGGTCTAATCTTGAAGAATCTTTCTGGAAAGATAAATCTCGAGATAATTCCATTAACCTAGGAGATAGAAACACATGGTATTTTCATGCCTCTGTAAGCAATCACTTCAGGAACATCATTATTCTCTCCTTAAAGGATTCAAATGGGGTTTGGGTTAAAAATCTGATTGAAATTGGAAATATCCTTACTTCTCATTTTTAAGGAATTACTAATACTTCCTTCCCTAATCAATCTGGAGATTTTGTCCACTATTCAATCATGGGTTACAAGCAATATCAACCACCAACTCACTAGGGTCCCAGATAGAGAAGAAATACGTGCTACCTTCTTTAGTATGGCTCCCTCGAAATCGGCAGAGCAAGATGGTTACACAACTTGTTTCTGGGAAATTACTAGGGACGAATTGATTGGGATGATTCAAAGTTTCTTTATGACCAAGTTTATGCTCAAAGAACTTAATCATACTTTTTTTACACTAATTCCTGAAGTAAATTCCCCCCAATCTGCGGGTGATTTTAGGCCCATAAGTCTATGCAACACAATGTACAAATTAATTTCCAAGATCTTAACTAATAGGCTTAAACCTTTCCTCAATGATATGATATCATGTTAGATCTATGAGTTCTCTCATGTAATATTTATCAAATTTCGTGTTAAAGTTAACTCAAGAAGGTCTTTGTAACTTGAGTTTGAGTCTAGAGAGTCTCGGTTTAGATTGGATTTAAGAAAAGACTCCGAAGAACTCAACTCACCACAGGAAGACATCCTAGGATGGTAAGTGACTTAGAGACCTAAGTACTATAGGTGGTTAAAACCTTAGAGAAAGTTCCCACACTTGAAAAATGATTTTAAATGACTTTAAACACTTTAGAACATAGTTGGGCACAACTGCTCTTATTGGTTTCGAAACAAAAAGTCACCTAAAAACAGATGACTCTTAGTTGATTTCGAAACCAGAAGGTCCCCTTGGTCACATACGACTATGATTTCGAAACAACCTTAGTTGGTTTCGAAACCAAAAGTCATCTGTTTGGTTTTGAAAGCACCTTGGTTCGTTTCGAAACCAAAAATGACTGTGAGCATCAGGACACTTTGATTTCGAAAGCAACTTTCTTGGTTTCAATAAAGATCTTCAATAAATATCTTCTAAAAAGAATCAAGTCTTTGAGTGACAAGGCTCAAACATTGGCTGGAGAAATTAGAAAGCTATAGAACAACAACTAAGGTACGTATTCCTTCAGATCAAAATCTTATTCAAAGATAAGGAAGAGAAACAAGACCAAAAAAGTTATGTTTGAGACAACCAAACCTACTAATGTGGACTTGAATCAAATGAAGACATTCAAGAAACTCAAGGCCATATGAGTAAGAAAAAGTGATTTAGCAAGTCTAGAAACTCTTAGTACACACAATACCGGTAAGTCATAGTGGCAGTGGTTGTACTATTACTTGATTGTTGATGTTCTCACTCCCCCCTTGTTTTGAAAGTATATATTGTTGGGGTAGTTGAGTGAGTGTTTTGCTAGTTTGCATTTTAGTTGTTTGTTATGCATTCTAGTATTTTTATTATGTACTTGTAGAGAAGGTCTTATTGTATTTGAACATGACATTATATCTACTAAGTATCATACTTTACAACATGTCAACTTATTGTCAAATCGTTTTTGTGACATGCGCTTATATTTTTTGTGTTTGTAATCTTGTTTCCTTGTCAATACTGAATGAAGTGTGTAAACCCTTGTTATTGGATGAGAAACAGACTACTACACAAGTGGAGACTGTTGATGGTCAACCACATCAAGTAGAATATTTTTCTGTAGGTTCGTGTTCTCGCCTTCCCCTGTTTTGCATTGCATAGGTTGAAGAGTGAGTTTTGAAGATTAGTATACTTTAAAAATTGCATTCTAATAAAAAGTGTGTTTTTAGTGTTCTTGTTGTTATTGGCTATCTTTTATAGAATACTTGAACATATAAGAGATTTCACAAATTTGAATTCCTTTACTTTATCTGGACATAGCTTGTGAATCTCTTCTATAAATCCACATACTTTCTTGACTGATCTATGAATCTTGTGCACATAAGAGTCTTTTGAGTAAGTGTGATTTTAGCCTAGTTGGATTATTGGATGGGTTAGAAATAAAGCTCATAATTCATTGATGGACTGAACTTGCTGGTTGGACTAGGATATTATGTTTTAATGAAGTACTGGAAAAATATTATTATATCTTGTTATAAAACATCACCAAAATAGTAAGCTCTCGTAAAAGATTTTGAGCTTGGTAAAACACCAAAGAGTGAGTTCTCGTAAAAAATATTGAACTCGGTGTTTGAACATAAAAAAGAGTGAGATCCCTCAAAAAGATTAGGAACTCGATGTTCTATATTCTTCATCTTAACCTCATAGTGATCCATGTAGTTCCAATACGGGTACTTTCTTGGTTGTGTCTCCTAGGAGTAGCTTGCAAGTTCAAAGAAAATATCGGGAACAAGTTGATGATCTATGTCTTATGCTCTTGAGTTCCTCAAGTTTCATTCAAACTCAAATATGAAGGTCATTAATAGGTAACAAAGTGAGATGGTTCTTTCATGTTGGGTAAGGTTCATATTTGGAGAAATTAGTAATATGGACAACCTTATCTTATTTTCCTTTTAGGATAGTCTCACATAATGATATTGTTCTCTCAAACACACACACACACACACACA
>MVGT01003285.1:27341-42858 GCA_002174775.1 Macleaya cordata | reverse complement strand
TCTTGTTAGAGATTTTTGTTGTACTCTTATCACCTTAGTAATTTTTAATTAGGTGATAGTGTGATCCTTAACCATAGTCACATTGACATACGGTTAAATTCATTAACCGTAGGGCGAATTTAGACTTTCAGTGAGTAAATAGTTATATAATTTTTAAATATGAGTTTTTGTATAAAAGATAAAAATTTGTATAGTAAAAGGTATTTTGCAGCTATAAATGGGGGGAACAGTACATTAAAAATACCTTAGTTTTGAAAAATTACATCCAAGTCACCATTTTCAAACTAAATACAAAAACAGCACCCTCCCCCAATTTTTGTCCAAAATCTCCCAAAAAGACCCTATTAGCTTTTGCTGTTTTGACCCTTTGAAAGTCTAAATGTCCTACGGTTTTAGTTGGATTAACCGTATGTCAATTTGAGTAAGATTAAGGACCACAAAATCTCCAACATGAGTATTGACTTTCGATTCTTAAAATGCGGAATTAAGAGCAAGAATCGAATAATTCAATCTCATAAAAAGTGTGAAAATATGCACAAGAGATTTTGTTTACGAGGAAACCCAAACTAGGAAAAACTCCGGAACCTAGTCCAGAAAAGAATCCACTAAAAGTTAATGAAAACTTACAAACCGATTTACCACTGGATGAACACGAATTACGACTCCATCTACGCTCCAACAGCTACGGTGTACAGTTCTTCCATAAATTCGAACTTCACGAATTTGCCTTTTAGTGGACAGTGATGCATCTCCAACTTGAACTCCGCAAGTCCCACACCTTGAACCAATAATCGACTCCTCGAGTATATTACCACGAGCTTGACACTCCAAGCTCAACCACCGGAAATCTACCGGCACACAAAAATAGAGTTTTTGGTTTAAAATGGGAATGATTTGAACCAAGTTCAACAAGCTTGAAATCTATAAATTTCGAGCTAAACTCTCCAAGCACTTGTTGAGGTTAGAGGTGATTGGTTGATTTGAACAATGGAAGATCAACCCCTATTTATAGTGAAATGTCCAGATCTAAACTAGAATAAACAAGTTTATTCTTGGACATCATCATATAAGATGGGAGGTCATTCCATTATCCCACTCATGAATGTTTCTCACGCACTAATAAACCAACTAAGACATGCTTAGGTGGGAATGTGTAAAAAGTTGGAAAAGAATATCTTTACAGCTCAAAAAATCGCAGAAAAGTTTGAATCTTGGCGATGGTTTCGAAACCAACAAGTGGTTTCGAAAGCAATGCCTTTGGTTTCGAAACCAAAAGGTAACTGATGGTTTTTTGGTCTTTTAGTTTCGAAACCAATCTTCATCTGACAACAGTTTAAAGTTTGGTTTCAAAATCAAACTGTTCAGTTTCGAAACCAAACTTCATCTATTATCAGATGAGATCTAAACTTCATCTGTCATCAGATGAAATTTGGTTTCGAAATTCCCTGTATTAAAATACCCATTAGTTTTACTTTGGTTTTGAAACCAATCACCCCAAATTCAGTTTTTTTTCTTTAAAATTTATTTGTTAAGGCAATTTAAAAGTGTGGGAAACACTCTAATGATCTAACCACCTATGATACTTAGTTTCTCTAAGTCTCTAACTATCCTAGGATGTTTTTTAGTGGTGAGTTGAGTTCTTCGGAGCCTTTGTAGATTTCTTCAAACCGATTCGACTAAAGACTCTCTAAATTCTAACTCAAGTTATAAATACATTCTTGAGTTTACTTTTGACACGAACATCGACAAACAAAAACACATGAGAAAACTCATGGACCTTACACTCTTTAATCTTCAATCTAGACCCTTTATTCTTCAATCTAGACCCAATTCTAGACCACATGTGAGATTGTTTCATCTAAAAAGTACGGGTATTTTGGGATAAAATAAGAGGCGGGTGCTGTTTTTGTATTTAATTTGAAAATGGTGACTTGGGTGCAATTGCTTCAAACTAAGATATTTTTAATGTACGTTTCCTATAAAAGTGACTTTTCGACAATTTCTTATAGGGGTGGGCATCGGTCGGTGTCCGACCTAATTTGAACCATCCACAACCGATCCAAATTAGGCTAATTTTTTTTACTTTTGCATCCACCTCCAATCCGAACTTTAATTGGATTGGTTTCCATCCAAACCGATTAGACTCGGTTTGGATCAGATTAAATGGTCGATTTTATTGGTCGATGGTTTTTTTCTTCTCTCAATGTCGTTCTCAAGTTACAATATTCTTTTATGTTTAGAAACTTAAAAGTGGAACATGTATCCATCCTAAACAAATTCCTATTTATAATTATTTTTAATACTTGAAAACAACCTGCACCTTTTTATATAAAAAATGATAGGGTTATTAGATAAAAATATATGTACCCACTAAGACCGCCGTTTAGATATTAGGAAGAATGAGAGTGGAAAAAGAGGACTAAGGTTTCATAAAGAGTGTGAGTTAAAAATTTTAGAGTTTAAGTTTTTTGTATTTTTTATTATTTGGTTTTTATGTTTTTTAAAAAAAATAAAAGTTGTAAAATTTAAACATTATAATTATAAATAATATAAATATTAAGTATTTACTCAAAAAATATATACATATATATATTATTTGGTTGGTTCAGTTTTATCAATTTTTTAGATGACCCATTCAACAACCAATCCAATCCGGTCGGTTTTTAAGAATTTAAAATCAAGGCAATCCAACTAGCCAATGGATCAGTTAAAATCCGGTTGGATTGGTTTGGATCGGATTGGACTGGTCGGTTCGACCCACATTTGCCCACCCCTAATTTCCTATTTTTTTATCTCTGTCTTTTTTTTTCTAGAACATATAAAACTAGGTATATCGTCGCGCCTCCGACACGACATACCTCATAATTAAGCTTTGCGAAAAAAAACTTTCAAAAAAAAGGTATTCTAGTCATTTAGCTCTCCATTCTCCCCACCACCACCAGCACCGGATCCACTCCACGCGACTCTACCGTCAAATATAAATTAGGTGTAAATAAATAACTTTGGCCACGGAACACATCTGATATTTCGAAAAAGAAAATAAGGTTATTTTGGTCATTATTAAAGGGTATAAGGGTATTAAAAAAGAAATAAAGTTATTTTGGTCATTTAATATAATAAAGTATTAAGGGATTTGTATTATACACAATGGACGGTCCACATTGTAATGGGTTTATAAGTTGTAAGGGGTATAGATCTGGACTGTGGAAGTGTACCATATCCTGAATTGTAATATAGACTAGATATAACCTCGTGCCTCCGGCACGGGGCCATACCGCATTTTCCTCCGTAGCGCGTGTGAGTCGTAAAATAGTTGTCCATCCTCCCTACACGCGCTTCGCGCATGTAGTTTGAATGTCCAAACGCACTACGCGTGCTTCGTCTATGCGTGCTTTGGGTGCATCCCCACTACCACCAGCACCACCACCGGATCCACTCCACGCAACTCCACCATCAAATGTAAATTGTGAAACCCTGCTAATAAAAATAAAAATAATAATATTAATAATAATAAAAAATTAAAAGCAAAAAAAAAAGGAGAGAAGAAATATTTTTAGCTAGGTTTTGGGGGACACGGGCTGGCCCGACCCGCGACCCAGCCCGTGACCCGAACCCGCCACCTCCCTCTCCCCCAATCAGCCAAGTGCTGATAAAAAAAAGAGAGCAAGAAAGAAAAGAAAAGGGGAGGAGAGTTCGACTGAGAGAGAGTGAGCTGAAAGAGAAAGAGAGAGTGAGCTGAGAGAGAGAGACGCATGGGAGCTGGAGAGAGAGAGAGATAGAGAGCTGAGAGAGAGAGAGGAGAATCGAGAGGGAGAGAGAGACATGGAGCTGGAGAGAGAGATAGAGAGCTGAGAGAGAGAAGAGAATCGAGAGGGAGAGATCGTGAGAGACTGTTAGAGAGAGAGAGAGGAAGAAGACAGCAGCAGCAGCAGCTGCTGCTGTCCACGTAGCAGAGAAGGAGAGCAGCAGCTGCTGCCGGAGGGAGCGACAGCAGCTGTCGTTCCAGCAGGAAGAAGAAGAAGAAGGAGAGGAAAGAAGTAGAAGAAGAAGAAGAAGGGGGAAAGGTTAAATTTTTTTTCTCTCTAGCCCTAAATCATCTAATTTATTTCTGTTTTGAAGTTTAATAACCTAGGTTTTCTTGTTTACTTCATTTCTTGGTGTAAATCTTATTGTTGAGGGAGTTTAATGGTAGAAAAGATGATGTCTAAGGTCTGATTTTGAAAGTGAAGTAAGATTTAAACATTTTCCCTCTGTTTTGGGTGAAATTTAGTGATGTAAATTAGGGTTTTTAGAAGAAAACGAAATTTCATCATGAATTAGAAATGTTAGATGGATGGGTTGAAGATTTGATATGAATATATGGTTTTTATGATCTAAATTTACTCCATTTTTGATGCATGCAAGTGGAGACTTAAACTTGATGAGATTATGGTGATTTATCTTTGTATAGCTTGTGAATGTTGATAGAAAAAATTTGATGTTCAAGATAAATAAATTAGATGGTGGAATCTACATTATTGGGATGATTTCCTTTAGTTTCATACTAAAGATGGTGTTTGGTTGTGGTGAATATAAAATCTTGCATGGTTTTGGTGGATAATGACTTCTAAAAATAGGATGAAGTTTGTGGATTTTTTTTTGGTATTCTTGGGACCGTAAATGATGGTTTAAGTTGAAGCTTACCTTACTTAGAGTTTGGAGATTTTGATGATTCCAATGGAACCTTGAGTTGGGTTTAGAAATTTGATGATGATGGTGTGTGAAATTTTTGAAGATTCATATGAAATTCAGCTTGATGGTAGTGGATAATGAATCTAAGTTATTTTAGATGGAACTATCATGTTGAAGACTATGGGGATCAACCTTAAGCTGAAGATAGGATTTATGGGATAGGTTGTCTTTTTGTACTATTTTGAGGAATTCTATTTCATTAGAGAGCAACAATGAAGTTCGCTTTATTTGAGGCTTTAAGTGATAATCCTATCTTGTCTTTCGGTGGAAATGGGTTGATTTGGGACGGTTGAAGTAGGAGTAGTACTAATCCTACTAACTGATGAAGTTTAAAGTAGTACTCTAAGCCGTTGGTGTTTCTTGATTTTAAATTTTTATTGTTCCTCTTCTATCTAATCGTTCTAAGTACTAGAACCTAATTTTGTCTTTTATTTCTTTGTCCAGCTGGTGAGCTGGGTGTTGCTGACTCTCTGGGTGAGGAGGATCAGTTCCTGTACCGCTAGAGGTTGGTGGTCAATTCATCTTAATAGCACCCAACTATTTTAAATGCATGTTTCGAACTGTTATGTATGTACTTTTTGTATGCAAGGCATGGGATGAAATTATGGATAACAACAAACTTATGTTATGAAGAAAGCATTGAGAAACTGATTTTAATATGGAAATATGCATGCTTGATTTTATATCATGTTTATGAAATATTTTTCGTGGTTTGTGAACAAAAGTGACTTCAACTCTACGATCACGATTTATGTGGATGAATGATGGTTATGTCTGGAAAACCATGTTTAATATATTGAAAACCTTTGGAAGAGACGAAAATTTGTTTTATCGAGTGTTTTCTCGATGTGAAACCCAACTTTGAAAATGTGACAAAAAGCAATTTCCTCCGTGACCGCCTAAAGACGGTAGTGGCGTCTCACTACCAGACTTGATAGGGTTCACGACGACACGGAGAACCGTGTATGCCTTAGGTGGACTGTGCCTGTGTTACTTCCGCTCGGATTCCCGCCCGAGTGATCTGTGTGTGTTGACCGCCAGGGATCCTCACCTTTACGAGGGTGGGTGAGTTGGCTTGCCAGGTCCCGCAGACTTAGGTGCGTGGGTTGGCCTGTCCGGGATCCTCACCCTTACGGGGGTGGGTGAGTTGGCTTGCCATGGTCCCACACCCTATGGGTGAGTGGGTTGGCTTGCCAGGGATCCTTACCCTTACGAGGGTGGGTGAGTTGGTTTGCCATGGTCCCTCATCCTTAGGGCCAGTTACACTTATTGTATGTAGATTTCAAAAGAGAAGAAATTTCAAAAGGGGATTTCTACAAAAAGGACTTTGGTTTTCAAAAAGGGTTCTTCCAAAATAGTTTTCGAACTTTAACTTAAAAGACACACAACCTATATATATATATACTACTATATGTTATCACTAAGGTAAGCTTGTGAAAGGTTGGAGACTCTCTACAAGGATGGTGGATCATGCTTATCCGGATGTGGTACACCATCTGAGACTTTGCTAGGTGTTTTTGTCTTCAGGGCGGTATGGGACGTCAGGGAGACAGGTACATCTAGGGAAGTCTGGGAAGTCACGATTATTTCCTGGTAAACTATGTTTGTTGGTGGTGTTGAGTAACTAGTTTAGCTGAGGTTCGCATGCCTGCCCGATGGGTGTTAGACGCGGGGGAAGGTTGTCGGGGAACCTTCTCTGGATTAGTTGGGGGCCCTTGTCTAGTCTGCAGTTGTCAATTTGTGCGCACTTTGTATCCGATCTCGAAGAAATTCTGACTAGGGCAACCCGGTCGTGTTCCTTGGCTATGCTAGCAGAAGTACACTACCATTGTTGTATATGTATATGCAGGATTTTTTTTGATGTTTCAATCAACTATATCTATTATGCATTGCTTTATAAATGTTTCTGAATCGTTTATCGGATTAATCGTTTATCGGATTAATCGCTGCATGTGATGATATTAGGATGGTTGACCTACCTACTGAGTTTCTCACCCAATTATTTTCGTGGTTTTACAGTTGACGTTTGAGGATCGAGTTAGGATCCTTAGAGGTGTTGTGACGTGGTTTCTTGGCGAGGGATTTCTTGTTTTGGGTTTGATGTAGGTTTCCCTCCCTTCAGTCACAGTGGACGATTTTTCTACCTCTATTTCGTTAACTTGAGACTTATGTTTTATGGCTCGGTTGTGAGCCTTATGTTACCTTTGTTTTATATGAATGCGACTTCTACTCTATCTTCTCTCACTATATATATTTTGACAGGAAACAACAAACATAACTATATATTATATCACAATTATATCCATGTCAAGTGAAAGATTTACTGTCATAGTTATTTGCAGGTGACTTAGAGGAAGGGATAACTTTAGACATTGTTGTCTTGACAGGTCCCTCCTGGTCCTATGTATTTGGGATTTCAGTTGAGTAAAGAAAAAAAATGGGTGGCAATTTTGTGCATACCCTTAATTTTCTTTTGCTTCCGCTGTGTATATGTTGTATGCACTGTGTTTATTAGGTGACAAAATGTCCAGTTTACAAGGGAGACTGTCGGATTTGAGTCTCGTTGTAGACTGATGGTAATGTCCCGTGTTTTGGTGTACGGAGCGTTACATAAATCGGGTGTAAATAAATAACTATAGCAACAGAACACATTCAGTATTTCGTAAAAGAACATAAGGTTATTTTGATCATTTACTATGGCCACTGAACACATCTAGTATTTCTTAAAGGGTGAAGGACAAACTCGTCTCAAAAACCTTAAAGGGTCAAAGACAAACTTGTCTATTTGCAAAAGTGAATGGGTTGAATAAGTCATAGCCATCGGATGAATTAAGTGGTTCGTCATTAATAAGTCATAACTTTCGAATGGATTAAGTGGATCGTTATTAAAATTATGAGTAGGGCCATTTCAGTAACTCAACATAACTTGGTAGATTAAAATAGAGCCGTTGATGGAGAATTAAAAAAAAATTCCTTATATTTAGGGTGAAAGACAAACTTATCTCAAAAACCTTAAAGGGTCAAAGACAAACTTGTCTATTTACAAAAATAAATGGGTTGAATAAGTCATAGCCGTCGGATGAATTAAATAGATCGTCATTAATAAGTCGTAACCTTCGGATGGATTAAGTGGATCGTCATTAAAATTGTAAGTAGGATCCTTTCAGTAACTAAACATAACTTTGTGGATTGAAATAGAGCCGTCCTGTTTTAATATATAGATATACTTTGATTGACGATTTGGGGGGGAGGTCCGAGGCCTTCCCTGGGTTCCCAAAGCATGGGCTACAATATATGAATAGCATTTTTATATAGAATTGAACAGCAAATGATAATCGAAATGCAATTTTATTAGATAGATTGATAGATCAGGAGTCCAATAATACACACTATTATCCTTAGAAAATTAAAACCACCGGTAGTAACACATAACAGGTAACCCTAAGCAAATACAAGCCTCACAAACAGATGAGAAATAACACTAAAGATTATTACTAATAAGCATGATTCAAACGAAAACCAGAACACCATATTGAAGATTATTACTAATAAGCATGATTCAAACGAAAACCAGAACACCATATTGAAGATTATTACTAATAAGCATGATTCAAACGAAAACCAGAACACCATATTGAAGGATTGGCAAAACAACCTGACCATGAAGGAGCAGCAGCCACCACACCAGTTTCTCTCGTCGTGCACAATACACTACTCCGACTCTGATTCGGCACTCTGCAACCACTCGATGAAGGGCTTGATATTCTTCCATATCTGAGAATTCTTGCTGCCACCAGCAAGGCCTTCTTCATACCACTGTACTACGTACTCTTCCTCCAGCACATCGGCATCGTAGAGTGTTTTCAGAACCAATGCTACCTCCTTCACCACCTCAGGGCTTGACTTCGCGCAGAAGCCATCAATAGCACGCAGCAGAAGAATCTGTGATCCCTCATCATCCTGAGTAGCAGCAGCAAGGTAGTTCTTCTTCTTTGTCACCTCCTTGGAAAACCCTTTCTCGACACCCCCAAACAGTGCATCAAGCAGTGCATTCATGACCTCCTGAGGTGAACCATCATCCAGAGATCCCAAAAATGATTTCAACTGGCTCACAGTAGAGCCCTTCATATTCATCTTGATCTTCTCAACTAGCTTTTCATGGGCACCAACAGTTTCCTTGCCATTCTCAACTGCCCTTGGAGATTTCACTTCGGGTTCTGGGGTACCACCATTAGTAGTAGCTACCAATTTCTTGGCAGGCTTCGGCTTTTCCTTCTCGGACTCATTAGTGGAAAGCATCACCATTTCAGCAGTCACAGCACTTAACTGCTCTTGTATACGCTGACGAGCTGCCTCCAACGATGTATCAGTATGCCACTGAACGTCATCTTCATCATCATCCACTTCATTGTCATCAGCCTGACTGCCAGAAGGAGAGGAGTGGTGATCCTCTTCAGGAAGGACCTTTTTCTTGGCTGGGGCGGCCTTGGAGGTTGCATCCTTAGTAGTGGTGGTGCCCTTCTTCTTCACCTCCTTCTTTATTTTCTTCAGCTCCTCATCAGCAGCTTCACCCTCCTTCAATCTTTCCTTCTCAGCCCTCCGCATTGCCTTTTTGTCCCTCGATCCCTTTTTCTGCTCCGGTGGATTCTTGAGTATGAATGTTGTGAGCTTATCTCGCATGTCCACATCAGAAACGAAACCACAGGCAGCACATTTTAGTTGGATCATCTGGGTTTTTGTTATGATGATTTCAGTCTCAGGGTTCCCACACCCGTAACACTGAACAAACTTCTTTATGAAGTTCTCAAGGAGCCCAGCGAGCTTAGCAGTGTCATGGGCCCCATTTACAAGGGAAACTCCAGTCTTCTCGTCGAATTTGGACTGAGCTCCAAGTTCACAACCAAAATACTTGGTGGTATAAGAAGCAGGCCTCGCCAATGCTTTTGCAATGTCTACCATGTTGACCACATTAGTCTTGATGCCATTTCCACGACCTTCTATCTTTGTTATCATCCTAGGCATCTTATACCTGTAAAAGGCATCATCACGGTTTCCAGCACCTATGTTTTGCAAATCCATCTTCGTTCTTCTACTGGTATAGAAATGCTAAAAACGAGATATCAGAGGGGGCAGATAGCAGTGTAGTCCCTTAACAGCGCGATTTCTTCTTTGATATCAGAGAATTGGTCACTTGCAATTGGAGAAGGTTGCATACGATTGCAACCCCAAGAATGTGTAAAATCCCGAAATGGCTCGAGATTCATGCAGCCAAATCTCTCAACAGAGTGGTGTCTGTTCTTCACTCTTTCAGGACAATACTCTCCAAGCAACCCAACAGATTCCAAAAATAGTGAGGCCCGTTCAGACATAAAGGCTTCAAACTTAACACCCTCCACTTTGACGAACAGAAAGTATAACAGATAAAACTGCAAGTTCCTAAAGCGAAAAAGCAAAGTATTAAGAAAAAAAATCAGTAAATAATTAACAATTCTCTTCAACAGTTAGGGCATTACAGGACCACAAATGGACAAGGTATTCATGATTGATGTCTGCAAACATGTCTAAGCAAAATACAAATTTGTTAATAACTATAAATAGACAGCTTTGCAAAACAGAAATGCAGGACAATGAGGGGGATGTCGATGTGAATATACTTGAGCAAATTGTTTCATTAGATTTTCGAAACTCTGATTTGCATTTTTCATGCACAAGGAAGGAAGAAAACACACATATACAACATTTAATAAGGTGCATCTGGAAGACAAACTCACATTTGGAATAGGCACCACAAAGATTATGAATCTGGTGCAGCCACAAATTCAACAAAGAGAGACCCAGAACTAATTTTCATTCTCTAATGTTTCAGACTTTCAATTCAACAAAAAAAGAAAGAAAAGAAACGCTGACCAAAAGGGGAAATCCCAACTAATTAGGTGAATGAGCCAACAAGAAGACAGCCTAACAGTAGAGAACTATTGAAACTAAGGAGATGAATTAAGTAAGGAGGGCAGTATAAAAAACTGGCTAGCAAATACCTCAGAGATTTGAGGACTAACTCCCAATGAAGTAAGAAGAAACACATGAGTTCTGTAACAATATAAGCCTTAAATACTTTTGGAGAGTAACCTGTTCTAACGAACATTTTATACTGAAAAATACATCTCGAATATCTTTTTATGCATAAAATATCCTGACATTGCAAACTTGACAATATTTTGGGTCTTAGTTGTTAAATGATATCATCAATGATGATACGAAATTCAAATGACCAAACTACGGTATACCCTTTTTTGCATCAACCGATTCTATTTCATAAAAAATTTAGGTTGAATTATTCTCTTTCATTAGGCTATGCATACCGTAGCTCATTCCGTCTCTACTTGAACAAAACTTGTTTTAGTACAATGATAATGAATAAAACAAGATAACAGAGGCTGGAGAATCGTGGACCAACTGATCACTGAAGACTCTAAATTGTGATCAAACAATAGGACCAATTCAGAAAGCTCTACCTAAACAGAAAAGCTATCGACCGACACTACATGATTTTTTTTAATGTTTTTTTTCGTTGAAAAGGACAGATTTATTCAAAACTGCAATACAAATTATCAAGTATAAATCAGATTCAACAAAATCTAACCTTATCCTTTAATCTAATCTGAAGATCCAAATACATATAATTTTAACATAATCTAATATCAACAAATAAAAAAATATCAGATCTGATCTTATATTCTTATATTCAGGATGTAGAATTCATAATCAGATTATACTATTAAACCAAAAAAAAAAACGATCATAACTTATCCAAGGAGAGAATAAACAGTAGATCTACATCAGGCCTTGATAAAAATTCCAGAGATAAAACAAGAAAAGAAGCAATTTGAATCGAAAAACCAGATAAAAAAAATACGAAATCAAAGAAAAAAATACACAGATTGATTCCAGAAATTATAGATGGAATTAGAGATTAACAAAATTGATTAAGCCAACAAAGAGCCGAGAGAAGAAAAAAAAGAAGAGAAGACGATTTATTTTTACCTTGAATAATGATTAGGTTTGCAACTTTGCAAAGAAACCTCAGCCTCTCTTTTGCTGCTTCTAAGAGAAAAAAGGGGAAGGAAGAACTCCTTTTATAAGCAATCAAAAAGAGTTAAAAATACGAATTTTATAAGGATTAGGGCGAACCATCGTAATATATTACCAACGACCCCAGTCCCGACCCTCTTACGATATACTAATACCCTTCATTGTCCACAGATTTACTCTATACCACCACTTCTTTTTATTTTTATTTAAGTTTTGTTTGGCTGGGCTTTAATAATTTTATCTTTTTTTTTTTCTTCTAAAAAAATGTGCTTTTGCTCCAAAATTGGACATGTCAAAGGCATATAACCAGACCCAGCTGTAAACTTTTTGATGAAACTATTTATGCATCTCTTCTTAGAATGTGAATTTGCTAGGGTAGTTTGGTTTGCTACTCCGCAATCTCTTTTGCTCCACCCTGTATTAGGTGACCACAAGGGCGCCATGCAGGCGCCACGAGAGCGGTACCACTTTAGACGTTTCGCCTTTTGAGGTGAAGACACGCACATTGGTTTCACTTCATTCTAAAGGGGGGGTTGATCGAGATGAGAAGGATTGGAGGCCAAGAGAAGAAAGGACACCTGGGGAGGGCGCTAGAACGCCATCACCTGGAGGAAGGGCACCACTACAACAGGGCGCCATTCCCTAGGGCGCCCCTCCCCACCGGGACAGTCCTCACGAGAGAAAGGGACACCAAGAGAGAGAGTCTGAGCGATACCGTTAGGATATCGCTTGTATCAATCATGAGGATCCTGCCAGAAGAAACCACCCTGACACCTGACAAAGTGGCCCACTGGCCACGTGTCAAGAATATCCTCTAACCTCGTCTCTTTCCTAAAAGAGGAAGGGATAGAAGGGGGTCGAAAGGGGAAAGACCACTAGGTTACCCCAAGAAGGTAACACTATAAATACCCGTAGAGGGGAAGACCTTGAGGCAGGCAGAAAAAGGAAGGAACTACTCTCTCTCTCTCTCTCTCTCTCTTTCTCTCTCTAAGGATATTCCATTCTTCTTCCTCATCCAATCGTCTCTCTTCCTGTGAGACCTCCCCTGAAAGAAGTGACAGCCCTTCAAGAATCGCTGAGTCGTTCAGTCAGATTCGAGGTAACCTCCATTAAGCATCCCACGGTAGCTCCTACCCAGATTGATTTTCCTCCATACATTTTTGGCGACTCCACTGTTAGGTGACCCAGGGCCGTCACAGCTTTCTGAATGACCCAACCTACGCACCCTCCGATGGAAGAAGAACGACAATCCCAACAAGAACAACCCTTCACTCGCGCATCTGCCGACAGAATCAGCTTAAACCATACTCCCCTCATGTCTCCGATGGTACAACCAGGAACTTCCTCTATACAACCCGAAGTACCTACTAACAGCACCATTGCAGGAATTCTCGCAGCGATTGAACGTTCTCAGCAGGATAATGCAAAAACTACCGCCGAACTAGCGGCGTGCATGAGATTCATCGCCAACCAACTCCATTCTCTCACACCAGAACCCAACCAGTCCCCCAATTCTCCTGACTTTCCAGAACACACAACCCCTCATCAACCAGCCCAAAAGGCCTGCGCTACGTCAGTCGCATCAGACGTAGGGCAGCTAGACCAACCAGCAGCTCAAGTTAACAACCAGCCAGCATCACCACCCATGTTTCCACGACAACCACCAGCTACCTCACCCAAGAACTCATTTCCCTCAGGCGCCATGGCCATGGTACCACGACCTCCGGAACCTGCGGCTAAGCCTATTTTGTCTCATGAGGACGTAGAAAGAATGATTCAGTCTCACATACGTGGAATACCATCGCTGAACTTTCGTGTACGCCCTCCGTACCCCATTGAACTCCTACAGCGCCCCTGGCCACGCAACTACATCCCACCAACTTTCGCACTCTTCAGTGGGGATGGAAGTACACAGGAACACGTCTACAGATTCCAGGAATCCATGGGAGTGTACCAAAATGATGGCGACCTCTGCCTTAGGGAATTCTCTCGATCCCTCACGGGTCGCGCCTTCACATGGTACGCAAACTTACAGCCTAACTCAGTCAAAACATGGGAAGACTTGGTCGAATTATTTTCCCAAAAGTTTTATCGCGCTCCAATCACCCTATCCACAGCAGACTTGGGCCGCCTATCCCAAGGAACAAATGAGCGCCTAGAGCACTACATTAAACGCTTTCGAGACAGATCCTTGGATTGTCATGAAAACGTCTCTGAAGGGCACTTAGTTGGGCTTTGCATCAACGGAATGATGCCAATATTTCGTGCTGCGCTTGAAAATCTGGACATCAAATCATTTTGCAAGCTTGAAGAATCGGGACTCCGAACAGCATCTTCGATCGAAGCACAAGCACAGTATAATGAAAAATCAAGAAATTGGCGCCCTCAAGAAGAACACAGCCGCCGTTACAGGGGGCATCAGGCAGCAGCTGCAGAACAAGAGTCGAACAAGCGCCAAGGGGGCGCCGGCAGCAGCAAAAGAAATCTAAAGAAGCCCAAGAAGAATTTCGAAGAGCCACCTCCCTACCCTTGTAGTCTAGAGGAGGTCTTAAACATCCTCGATGCGTGGATAAGAAACAAAGAAATCCAGCTACCTGACGTTCGGCGAGAACCAACTGCAGAGGACAAAAGGAACACAGCGTACTGCCACTATCACAGACATGTCAATCACCCAACTAGTGAGTGCCGGTCTCTAAAGTGGTTCTTCGCCCGGAAGGTGGCGACCGGCGAGCTGGACATAGCCAAAGAGCCTGTGCAAGCTGTGGAACGACAGCCCTTCCCAGAGCATCGCCATCATGTCCGAATGATTTCGCAGCACCACAATGCTGCCACAACAACCGAAGAACACTCTGCGGAAGAAGAAGCACAAAATACGCTCTTGCAGTTGGAACCCGTCGCAGCAAAACTTCAGCACGCAATGTTGTTTAAGAAGTTCTTTGATCAACTTGAATTCACAGAGAATCAACGATACGAAGCTTGCATGGCTTTGACCACCATCTCCATGGGAGTACAACCCAATTGTACTGAGGAAGTTGCAGTCACACATTCTGGTAGGAATTGAAGGCAACCCGCCAGCGTCATTACATTCTCCGACGCGGATATGGCGCCTGGCGTAGACCACTTGCGCCCCCTGTATTTGCCCACTAAAATACAGGGAATGCTGTTGAAACGCGCTTTCATTGACACTGGCGCCTCCCTCAATCTTGTGCCCCTAAACATAATAGAAACCTTACGGGTGCCAGCCAAACATGTAATACGAATGCCCACAACAGTGTATGGCTTCGGTGGTCACACGCAAGATACAATGGGACAAGTAAACCTGGATGTCAAAATCGGACCCATACATGCTTCCACCACATTCCACATCATTGATGCTGACACTTCCTATCACGTCCTCTTAGGACGTCCCTGGCTTCACAAACACAAGGTAATCCCATCAACATATCACCAGTGCGCCAAAGTCATCGTCAAAGGAAAAGAATATCGGATCACAGCCTCAGAATCGCCTTTCTCACCTGAGGAAGCACAACTGGCTGATGCAACCTTTTACCATAGCACAGATACAGAACCGCAGGAAATGATGTCCAAGATAACCAGCACACCCCTTCCCGCATGGGAAGAATTCAAGAAGCATGAAACAAATGTTAAGGTAGAAGTCGAGAATTCGTCAAGCAGCAAGAGGCACCTCATCAGAGAA
>MVGT01003285.1:6830-22156 GCA_002174775.1 Macleaya cordata | reverse complement strand
GGCGCCTTCGGCACGACGGCGCCAGTTTTCTTTTTAGTCTCTCTCAACCGCTCGTAGAGGTTGAGGTCGGAAGAATCCAAAGGAGGCTGCTCAATAGAGGGAGCTCCCCGAAACTCGCGAAAACGTTCTAACTGCTGAAACCAAAACTCCTGGGCAGACTTGCTAACAAATGGAATACGATCTTGGGGCGGATAAAACAGTTTGAACTTGCCCCCCCTAAGATTACCGCGGCGGTCAATTTCTGAGTAAGTAAAAAGGGACCAGCACTTCCTCCAGCCCATAGGAGGAGGGGGTCTTGAGGCCACGCCTTGATCAAAGCCCGTCTGGCGCGCAAAACGATCCACACAATATAATACTGCCTCTTGGACGCCGTCGGCAAAAGATGGTAAGAAGCCCGGAGTGACGCTTAAGCCGAACTCGTAGGCGGACTGGTCTACCCCCTCTCCAAAGTCAAGGAAACGGCCCTCCCACTCGGAAGCCCACAAGGGATGCTCCACTCCCTCTGGAATCTCCATGTAAGGGCGAAAAGTAAAACACGATTGTTGGTCAAGGAATTTGAGCAAGGGCCTGCCACTGGGCTTCACATCCCTCCAAGAATATGCACGTGAATAATGAGCCGAATACTCTACATCATACACAAGGCCGTCTGGATGTGGCTCGTGTGCCGGAATAGGTTCGGTAAGTGATTTGGGCACGGGACGATAAACCGCCAGGCGCTCCCAAGCCCACATCTGCAGGAAATTCAAGTCAACGCAGGTGTCCACCACGAACTGACCGTTGGCGGAGCGAACGTCCTTAACAAGCTTATCAAGGCGCCTGTATTGGGTGCCTAAGGACAGAGGACCCAAGGCGATCTTCTCCCCTTGGGCCAGCTTGATGGCTATCGGAAACAAATGTTCTTTCACCTTATCGAACGGGGCGCCCTCAAAAAGCTCCCGAGATAGCCAGAATGCTAGAAAAGCGGCAAGAATCGTGGTGGCGTTGTGTCCATCCTGAGAAGCGCCCCCGCCGGGACCCCAATAGCGTATCCAGCCGGCGAGCGTCGCCCGGCGCATGTCGGGCGCCGTGGGCTGTTTACTTTTCCTAGAAGCTTTGAAACCGCCACGGAGCGCTGACTGAATCTGCTCCTCTGCCTCGGATAATCGAAGATCACTGAGAGACAACCTCCCGCTGATGGGAAGCGATAGCAAGAAGGCGACATCGTCCAAACCTAATGAAACTTCGCCCCAGGAACAAACAAAAGTATGATTCGCCGGGTACCATCGACTCAATAAACCCACCAGCCCCCTGAAATCCTTGGTGATCGTCACCGCCTTCGATCGCACCACGGCGACCCTAATATCAAGTCTCTCCAAGCAATGAGAGAGATCTTCATTAGCACAGATGTCATCAACCCACTCGTCCCAACCCATAGTCGGGCGCCCGTGACACCGAAACTCAATTGGACAAGACTCGAAGTCTCCCCTCTCCAAAGGGAAGCGCGGGATTTCTGAAATTTCAAAAGGAGAAGAAGCCACCTCCTCACCGGTGACGAAACACTGTTGGTGGTCGGAAGGGGGATCGGCGAAGACCACGTCTTTGGCGAAATCGAAGAAACGATCCAGATGGGTGAGGCGATCCTTCGGGCTCTGCGCGAAACAGGCATCAGCTGGATCTACTACAGCAGCACGGGTGCGAGCCATGGAGAAAACAAGAAAGAAGACGAGGACCTCTGTTTCCGGTGAACTCGGGAAGAGCAGAGGAAGAGGAAGCAAAGAAGAGGGAAAAGGTTCGAATTTTTACTGCTCCGGTAAAAAAGGGCGGGGACAGTATATATATACCCCAAGCGAAGCATTGGGATGCAAAGGAAACGAGCCGATATCATTAGTAGCACGTTACCCGAGAAATGAAATCACGGTTAGATTCGAATCATCCACCATGCGCATTAATGAGAAGTGATGAAGCGTTTTGACGGCTAGATTCAGATCACTCACCATGCGCATTAACGAGAAGTGATGAAGCGGTTTTGACGGCCAGATTCAGATCACCCATTCTGTCCATTAATGAGAAATGGTGAGGTGGTTTGCACGTCGCGGAAATCGAGGATCAAGATTCCCTCGCCGCGCAGGGGACTAAATGTATTAGGTGACCACAAGGGCGCCGTGCAGGCGCCACGAGAGCGGTACCACTTTAGACGTTTCGCCTTTTGAGGTGAAGACACGCACATTGGTTTCACTTCATTCTAAAGGGGGGGTTGATCGAGATGAGAAGGATTGGAGGCCAAGAGAAGAAAGGACACCTGGGGAGGGCGCTAGAACGCCATCACCTGGAGGAAGGGCACCACTACAACAGGGCGCCATTCCCCAGGGCGCCCCTCCCCACCGGGACAGTCCTCACGAGAGAAAGGGACACCAAGAGAGAGAGTCTGAGCGATACCGTTAGGATATCGCTCGTATCAATCATGAGGATCCTGCCAGAAGAAACCACCCTGACACCTGACAAAGTGGCCCACTGGCCACGTGTCAAGAATATCCTCTAACCTCGTCTCTTTCCTAAAAGAGGAAGGGATAGAAGGGGGTCGAAAGGGGAAAGACCACTAGGTTACCCCAAGAAGGTAACACTATAAATACCCGTAGAGGGGAAGACCTTGGGGCAGGCAGAAAAAGGAAGGAACTACTCCCTCTCTCTCTCTTTCTCTCTCTAAGGATATTCCATTCTTCTTCCTCATCCAATCGTCTCTCTTCCTGTGAGACCTCCCCTGAAAGAAGTGACAGCCCTTCAAGAATCGCTGAGTCATTCAGTCAGATTCGAGGTAACCTCCATTAAGCATCCCACGGTAACTCCTACCCAGATTGATTTTCCTCTATACACACCCCATCAACCATTGGGCATTCATTGAGTGGGTTCACAACTAGTTTACAAACCCAACTGTTTGGGAAGATGATGACCATGATTATGTTGCCATCTGTTCCATTGTTTGTTGGCACATATGGAATGCCAGATGCACAGTTATTTTTCAATGGAAAGAAACAATCTACCTGGAGAACAAGGAAATCAAGCTCATAGGAAGATAGTTACTGATAAGTCCATTATTTGGTTGCCCCCTCTGATTAATGTTTTTAAAGTGAATTTTGATGCATCATTCAGTTCATCTCATGAATTAGTCGGAATGGGTTTCATATGGGGTGACCACACATGGAACTTCGAAGGAGCCGGATGTTCATGCTCCTTAGTTCTCACAGTTAAAGCAGCAGAGAGTCGAGCAACGCTCTCTACAATTAGGTGGGCAAAAGAGAAAAACTACAACCGCATCATCCTTAAAGGGGGCAAGAAGCAGGTTGTGGATTACATCAGAAGAAGTGGAGGCCTTAAAGTCTGGCGTAGCAGAAACTATCTTGAAGAAGTGGTATCTATATCCAAAAGCTTTGAATATTTCAGTTGCAATCATGTGAAAAGAACGGGCAACAACGCAACAGATGCTTTATCTAAATATGGTAGAAAGAATGTATGCAATGACAGTTGGATGGAACGTCCACCTTTTTTCCTAAACGATGTTGTAATCTCAGACACTGTAAGTTTGGTTGGACCCTAACCATCCAGTATTAATATTTAATAATTTCCTCTTTGCCAAAAAAAAAGGCGTACAATCGGGTTGATTGGTGTTTCTTAAGTGGCATTCTTCAGGGTTTTGGCATTAGAGATGGTTTTCATGATATGATTATGCAATGCGTGACTACTGCTTCTTTTTCAAGACTTGTTAATGGTAGTACTTAAGGCAATTTCACTTCGGTCGAGGTTTGAGACAGGTATGTCTGTTATCCCCATATTATTCATTTTGATCTCAGAGGCTCTTTCTCATATTATTTACCTCTACAAGTGAGATGATTTATATAAAGGTATCCGAATTAACGTTAATTAGTGCTCCAACAATAACACATCTGTTGTTTGTCGATGATTTATTTATCTTTGGGGTATGCCAATCAAGATTCAATATCAGTATTGTGAAGTAAATGCTCCAAATTATACTCGCTTTGGTCTGCGCAACTAATCAATTTGGACAAGTCATCAATTCATTTTAGTAACCTAGTTAAAGAGCAGGATTGCTTATTTTTAGCATCCATCCTTAGAGTCAAAAGAATGCAGCAAGACGATAAATACTTGGGACACCATTTATTATTGCCGAAGTCACATTTGTCATCTTATTAATATCTACTTGCGAAGATTTCAGCTAGGCTTAAGGGGTGGAAAAGAGATTTTCTTTCTCATGCAGGCACCCTTCAGTTAATCAAATAGACACTTGGTTCCATACCGTTTTGCTTTATGTCCATCTATCTGTTACCAAAAGGAATCACTCATAAGATGCTATGTATTCAGTGAGATTTCTAGGGGAATAAAAAGGAGGATAGCCATCGCATAATATTCATGGCTTGGGCTAAACTATATGCATCCAATGATCAAGGTGGTTTAGGGATTATAATTCGAGAGCTTGTTAAGGAACCTCTCATTATCAAGCTTGTTTAGCGTTTTCTTGCTGAAAGGAGTTCGATTTGGGTTGATTTGTTAGCAACAAAATATCTTAAAACAACATTGATCCTTTTGGATACACAGAAAACCTTCAAATACTTCAGCTATTTGGTCGAGTATCATGGTCGTTCGGGATATTCTAAGTGCTTATTCATGTTGGAGTATAGGTACTGGTCATTATGTTAAAATTTGGACTTATCCATGGGTTCCCCAAATTTCAGGACATCGAGTTGACGATCTTGCTCACGTAAGAGATCAAATTTTTTGGGTGTCTGATCTTCTGTTTGACTCTCCTAAACGTTAGAATGAATTTCTGGTAAAATAATGTTTTGATACGTTTGAAGCTAAGGCAATTTTAAGTATTCATCTTCCTCATGCTGATGAAGAAGATAGACTTTTATGGTTAAAAAGTCCAACAGGGAGTTTTAGTGCCAAATCTCTACATATAAATGCTTGGTTGATGTAGCTTCGTCCACCTCAGGTACTTCTATTTGTTCTTCGTTTAGATGGAAGAAATATTGGAATTTAAAACGCATTTCTACCGTACATGTTCAACTTTTTTTGTGGAGAGTTCTCTCAAACTCTTTGGCTTTGCGTTTTAACTTGGCACAGTTTAAGGACTCGATGGATACCTTATGCCTGTTATGGGGCGTTGCTGAAGAAATCAAAGATCACCTTTTTCTCACATGTGATTTTGCACAACAGGTCTAGTTTGGATCATCTCTTGGCACCCATATTGATATTTTAGATGATAGGTTTACTATTGAGAATATTTTTAATGAGTGGCTTTCTTCTCCAAGCTCATATGAGGTCGTTAATATGCGATGCTCATTAGTTTTACGCATTTGGAAAGTGAAAAATAGATGTTTATTTGAAGGAACAATTGTAGATATGAATGTGCTGATTCAAAATACTCATCAAATTTACAACGTGCAAAATATTACTCTTTATCCAACCCCTCTTACTGCTGCTACTACTTTCAAAGTCAGGTTACCAGATGGGAAAAACCAACACCTTGATCGTTAAAGATTAGTGTGGATAGAGCATCTTATGCTCTAGTGCTGCTGGCATTGTTGTTTGTGATGAAATAGAAAGAGTGCTTTGTTGTCAGACCTTCTATGATGGTAATTGGTCTGGTGTTGATATTGCTATATAGCTTGAGGCTCGAGCCTTCCTAAAGGGTATTCATGAACTTGCAAACAAATTTCGATATTCTTCCATCCTCATTGAAGGTGATTCGCAGCTCTTAGTTTCTTGCATCACAAATTGTAAATTGACTCTGCCTTGGCAAATTAGGAGTATTATCTCAGATGGTCATTCTCTTTTGGCTATTAAGCCACATTTTTCTATTTCTTATTGAAAGTCTAAATTCACCCTACNAACAGTGTGGGAAACACTCTTAGCAATCTAACCACCTATGGTACTTAGTGTTCTAAGTCACTTACCATCCTAGGATGTCTTCCGGTGGTGAGTTGAGTTCTTCGGAGTCTTTGTAGATTTCTTCTCTTTCAATCGAAGTGAACCGAGACTCACTAGACTCTAACTCAAGTTACATTGACCATCTTGAGTTTACCTTTGACACGAAATTCGACAAACATAAAACATGGACCTTTCACTTATATTCCTAGGCAGGCTAATGAAGTAGCTCATGAGCTTGTTAGATTTGCTATTTCTTTTGAAACTAGTTTTGTTTGGTAGGATTCTTTGCCTACTTGTATTCATACTGGCAACTCTAATTTTGAGACTAATATCAATGAATGATTTCCTCTGTTTTCTCCTTAAAAAAAAAAAGAAGAAGAAGAGGCCTGTTATTAGCACAACTAAAAAAAAAAATAGAAATGACCGAGGTGAAAATTTTTTGGGTGACCTTTTAGTGGAAATCCCTCTCATTTTCCACCGTTGGATTCCGGTAAACCGTGTTTGACCACCACCATCGTTTCACCACATTTTGAGGTGCTTTTTTGGAGAAGGACAATATTTTGAGAGGAACTCCATTAGCGTAGGAGTTTTTTCAAAAAACTCATTTGGTGAGGAGATTGGTCATCAAATGTCAGAAAAAATCACATTATTCAGAGTCATATTTTTTTTTAATTTTTACTCAAAAAAATCATTGTATTAAATTAGGGATCTAAACAAGAGGACTCAACTCGAACTCATTAGTTCGAACCTCAACACTAGGGCTCGGACTGACGAGTCCAAACCTAAAAAATTGTATAGAATTTTGAGTTAGCAGTTAGGTTTGGACATGCAGGGCAGAACTTAATAAGTCCGAGCATCTGTAAAAAAAATCAAGTGGTTTAAATCTGAGGTTTCACGAGTCAAAACTAACAGAAATTGCACGAAAGTGTTCAAAATCCCTAATAAAGATTGTAAGAGTGAAAAAAATATAAAAAAACATGCAAGATTTGGAGATTGATTAAGAAAATCAAAACTCTTAGGGCCCGTTTGGTCGCGATTAGAAAACTTGTTTTCCAAAACTAATTTACACCTAAATTAACTACATTTTGTATCACATCTAAAACTATTCTTTTGATTTTACTATAAAATTCTAAATGATTTCATTGAAAATAAAGAAAACAACATTTTTTTGTTTTGTAAAATCATACATGATTTTATTGGAAATCCTAAAACAGTTTTGGATGTAGTACAAAATACATATTAGTTTAGGTGTAAATAAGTTTTTGAAAATAAGTTTTCCAATCGCAAACCAAACGGGCCCTTAGTTTTGTTCATCGTCAGAACGTAGAGGAAGGAGTTTTTCCTATCCTTTTGGCCTCACCATTATTCTTCTAGTTGGCAGAATACTTAAAAAAAAGCCTTAATTAGTCTAAGGGTCCACATAATATTCGAAATTAGCGTTTGGGTCCTACGGAAGACCAGCTTTGAGTCTAGGTCTTGGATTGACGGTTGACTCGGTTGACCGTCTAAAAAATCACGGGAACGTTGAGGGACCTCATTAAAATGATGAGAATACCATTGAGTTTGATTTTAATTACTATTTTATCTGAACGTCCATTATCTCCGTTAACCTCACTCGCACGTGCGAAACACGTGTACGCTGAAGATCTAGCCTGCCGAATTGACGGTCAAGATTAAAATCAAGCTGGGTATAAAACCCAAAATTTGTTGGTACCTAATTTTACCGCGAAATTTTTTTTTTTACTGGCCCCAGTCTTGTTAGGGTTTTGCCGACGACAAAACCTCCATTTCCGGCGATTTGAAGGTCAAAATCGGGTCTGATCAGTGTGGTGGCTCTCGATCTCTCGACAAAAACTATGTATAACATATGGATGCTTCGTTTTTGAGATCTTCAGGTGAAGTAGTAGTTGATTGTGTACTTTTTCTTCATCAAAATTAGGGTTTGGGTCCTATTTTTCTCACTGTCGTCTTCATCTTGTAAGGGTTTGGTTCCTAACTGTGGAAAAGTTATTTGAAAAGTCGGTGAGGAGATCTGAAGTTGGTGGTTTTGAATTTGAGGCGATTACACTTCACGGCTTGATTTGGGTTTCTTCTTCTATCACTGTAAGTATGAATCCTTAATTTTGTTACACACGAATTGATTCGACTGGTTTAGGTTTGGTTACATGTGTATGGTATGTGAAATGGTTGACTGGTTTAGGGATTCTATCGAATTTTTTTGAGGTTATTTTTAATGGACTTTGTAAGTTATAGGGCTTCCCAGTAGCTGTCCTTTTGCTACTTTATCAATGTTGGATTACTTTATACTTTATATTATGCCCATACTTGTCTCTATTGTATAAGATATGCATAATTTATCTACATTGAAATGATGTGATGTAAGAATATTAAATGATGTACTGTGCCAAGGAAGAATTGTTTATTTTTGGGATAAAGTAGCATCAAAGATGAGTTATAATTAAGTATTGTTATTGGATTACTGTAATTGTTTGTTTATTTTCATTAGTTTGGATTTCTTTGTCTTTGAATGAGTTATAATTTTTGTTTAGGTGGGATACTGTGATTTGCATGTAAGATTAGTCTTTTGTATGTAGTAGACACAGGTTCATGTTACTTCTTTTAATTCAGTATCGTTATAAGGGTTTTTGTATTGTTATACTTTAATTTAGTATGGATTACTGTTTTAGTGCTCCAATCTATGCATTTTTTATACTACTTTGTCTTTTTGCAATTTTTTACAGCCATGTCTTATTCTATAAATTATATCATGTCTTAACTGTTGCACATGTGATGTGTGTTAAATGTTTATTAACTAATGTCATAGGCAGGCCATGGTGGGTTCCACCTTTGAAAAAGATAACCCTACAGATAAAGTTTGTGGCCCATCCTCTACTAATGCAACAAAAAGAAAACCTAGAAAGATGCCTGACTTCTTGCCAGAGGAGGACTTGGATGAGGTGCCCATATTAAATTTGGTTAATGGCATCCGAGAAGAAAGTCCACCTAACATAGATTCCTTAGAACAAGAAGAAGTCTATCATACAGATGCCTCTTCTGAAGATGAGGAATATGCTCCAAGTGATGCTGATAAAGAAGATGATATTGCTGAATTGGTGAAGAAGAGTCTTGAGAGTAACCCTGAGTCGAAGAAGTTTATTGATGAGACTGATGATTTGTATCTGTGGAAAGATAAGGACGCTCTTGAGGATGGGCCTGTAGTCACTGATGAGTTGTATGTAGGTCAGGTTTGGCCTACTATGCAGGATTGTAGGAATTACATCAAGGATTTGGCTATTTCAAAAAATTATGTGATCAAGCAAGTCAAGAACAAGAAGTAGAAACAGAGTTATGTGTGTGAAGATAAGAAATGTCAGTGGAGGGTTTACTGTTCATTTCTACTAGATAAACATGCTTTTAAGTTGAAGTCTGGGTGTTTTGAGCACACTTGTGAGAGCCACCATAGTCTTAAACACCCAATGGCTAACGCAAGGTGGGTTACTAGGAACATGCTGGATACTTTTAGGACTCATCCAAAATACAAGCCAAAAGACATTAGAGCAGAGGTGATGTTCAAGTTGAAGGTGAAGATTTCTTATTGGACTGCTTGGCATGCAAGGTGGATTTGTCTAGAGAAAATTATGGGTAATTATGAAGAGAGTTACAAACTTCTTCCAGAACTTTGCACACAAGTTTTGAACAGTAATCCTAGTAGCATAGCTACTGTTAGCACATATCCTCACAAACACTGTTTCAGAGGTCTTTGTATTGCTTACAGAGCTAGTCTAAATGAGTTTGTGAATGGTTGTAGACCTATTTTAGGTCTTGATGGTACTTTTTTGAACGGCAAGTATAGAGGTGTTTGTTTGTCTATTATCTCACTTGATGCAAATAATGGCTTGTTCCCTATAGCCATTTACATTTGCAAGTCAGAATGCAAGGAAACTTGGGTTGACTTTCTAACAATACTTGGTCCTAGACTAACATTGCATACCAAGCCTCTCACATTTATATCAGATATACAGAAAGGTCTCATAGAAGCTGTGAAAAAAGTTTTCACTGAAGAATTAAAGGTGAATCATTTCCACAGAAATTATTTTAGGCATTTGTACAAGAACTTCAAGAAGGTCCATCTAGGTCTGAATTTAGAGAAGATAACCTGGGCTGCAGCCAAGTCATACACTAAGGCTGAGTTGAAGACCTGGATGGAGAAGCTTGAAGAGGCCAAGTTAGAAGCTAAGTTGTATATGAATGATGAAAAGCCTGAGATATGGGCAAGATCACAATTTGACACCACCTCAAAGTGTGAGCACATTACAAACAACTTTTCAGAGGCTTTTAATGCATGGATTCTTGATTTGAGGATGCTCCCTATTTCAAGTTTGTAGATAGATATCATTTGTTTATGATGAGACTTTTTTATGACATAAAAATTAGAGGTCAGGAGTTCAAGGATGGTAGTGTTGTTCCAATAGTAGAGAGGATACTGATAGCCCATAAGAACCAGTGCCATGTGTATGACAAGGAGCCATCCACAGAAACACTTTGGACTGTGAGAGACAACAAGGATATGCATTGGAATGTAGATTTGGTTGCACACACATACAAATGTTGTGCTTGGCAGATCACTGGTATGCCATGTGTGCACGCCATGAGTGTTATAGTTCATTTTAGATAGAGAAATATCAACAGGTATGCATATTTAATTAAAATCTGATTTGCAATTTTAGTACAATCTTCATGAACATGTTTAATTTAAGTTGGTTTCTTTGTTATGTTTAATATCCAGGTATGTAGATCCATATCATTATGTAGATGCATACAGGCGCACATATGATGCTTACATCAAGCCACTACCTCATATGTCAGAATGGGAAGAGGTAAAAACTCAAAATTTTTAATATGTTATATTTAATTTGTGAAGTAATTAATATACAACTGAATTTTTTTTCTTTGTTGTGTTTATTTGTAGCCTGCATATTTGGTGGAGACCCCTGAGTTTTCAAGGCTAATTGGGAGGCCTAGGACCCTAAGAAGAAGAGATAGAGATGAGATTACTGGTACTAGTAGGGATCCAAGACAGTGTGGCAAATGCCACCAGTATGGTCATAATAGGGCCACATGCAAGGGTGCCCCAGCTGGTGTTCACACCCAAGGTGATCCATGTTTATTTACTTTTGTGTATGCATTTATATTTATTTTTATATTTATACTTGAAGTTTTATACCATCCTGTTTCATTTATTTCAATCCACAGGTCTAGTATATTATGCAGGGCCTCATGTGAGGAGACCAACTAGAAAGGGGGGAGGTAGGAGGCCAGATGCAACTCCAATGCAGGGTAGTCGTGGTGAGAGGAAGAGGAAGGGCCAGAGCAACTAATGTCATAGGAGGGGGTAGAAGGGGAGGGGGTAGAAGGGGAGGAAGAGGCCACATTGAGACCAACACCACATTGGATGGTGTTGGTACTTCTTCAGGAAGAGTCAGACATGGGGGAGAAGCACCTACATCCTCACAACAACCCCAGCCATCACAGCAATCTCAGTCATCACAACAATCGAATGTCACTCAAGTAACACAAAATGTTCAAACCCCCACATACTCCTACATAAGAAACCCATCACTCTTTATTCCACCAATGCTTGATAACCTACCAAGGCCAGTAATCAGGGGTGGTGGAGTAAGGATGAGAGGGTGTGGAGTAAGGATGATAGGAGGTGGAGTGGGAATGGGTGCAACAACATCCACATCAGACCATGCTCAAAAGCGGTCAAAGATAGATGAGAATGCTTGGAAGTGGAGTTCTCCACCTATATGCCTTCACAACCTAGGAGGAGTGGGAGGGTTAGTGGTGGGTTAGGATCAAAATTGAATGGGCTGATATTGACTGAAGTTGAGGTCAGAAACACTTTTTTTGGATAGTTATGCTTGATGAAGTTTATTTTCATTTTAGACCATGTTGGGTTGATTATATGACAGAACACTATTTAGACTATGTTAGGTTGTTGTTGGTCAGACGATGTTCTTTTTAGTGTTAGTTTTATGGACTCATTTTGTTTGTTTGGATCTATGATGGTTTTTTGGACTATGATTTTTTTGGATCCATGTTGGTTTTTTGGACTATGATGTTTTTTGGATCCATTGAATTGCAGGAACATATTTGTGAATACTTTGAATGCATATAAACCATATTGATATATATGTGTCATTATACATCAGTAGATAAATATCAGAGTACAATAATTAGGGAAATTTAGATGATATTTTAGATTGATAGGACATATAGAACAATAATCTAGGCTGATAACATATCCTTCAACCAAGCAAAGGTTCCACAAACATCACACTTGAGATATTTCTGTCCTAGACTCCATTGTCTAGATGATGTCCCTAGCCTCATCTTTGAGTTGCATCCATAACCTGTACATGGAATGGACCTCCAGGGACATTCCCTTGCCAGATGGTCAGTGGCATTACAATGGTAGCATCTAGCTACCCTTGCCTTGAGGTCGAACTCTTCACAAAAATCATCATCAGGAACATCATTACAAATGGGCTTACCCTTCATTCTAGAAGAACTAGGACTTTTACTTAGGAGTTGTTCTTGCTTAGTGGTGCCCTCATGCTTCGCAATGGCATCACAAAGCCATTCAAAGCTACGACATTTTTCACACACAAGGTACTTCTTTCCTGGGTTTTTCTCTGTATGAGAGGTTGAAATGTGCCTCCAACCTGAGCACCCTGGCCTTCTACATGGGTAGCCTTCCCATAGACAATCCTTGCCTAGATGGTCATCATCCCCACATAAGTGACATTTTATTGTTGTAGAACTTTTACCCTTCATAGCATCTTCTAACCATATGAAACCATCACAGTCTGGGAATTGGCATTTTAAGTACTTTTTTCCCTTGCTTATGTTATTGTCGCAGGAAAGCAACATACGTAGCCTAAT
The DNA here is from genome assembly GCA_002174775.1 of Macleaya cordata. Taxonomy (NCBI): domain Eukaryota; kingdom Viridiplantae; phylum Streptophyta; class Magnoliopsida; order Ranunculales; family Papaveraceae; genus Macleaya; species Macleaya cordata. The sequence goes on along the minus strand of MVGT01003285.1, from coordinate 9,286 downwards.
GCATCCACAAATCATGCACTTAGAGTACATCCAAGGGCATAACATAGCAGTGTGTGAAGGCTGCTCGCATAACTGACATATCTGCAAAATAACAAAAATTTGGTTTTAGGTCCTGCTATAAACTTGAAATTAGTATTTGGGTCCTGTTAATGGCGAATCCCAGCAAATTTGCAGGTTATGCTTATTGATGCTTACCTCGAAGTCCCACTTCATGTTGCTGCTCGAACAGAACTTTTTAGCTATTTTTGTCACTTGGAGTATGTGAAAGATGGATCGATTCGGGAGGGATGGTATTTGTGGAAGAGAATAGTATGAACATCACTTGGAGAAGAGAGATGTGAAAAAATGGTGGTTTTGAGGTGTTTTTATAGAGAGGGTCCCAACGGCTAATTTCCAATGGTACTTTATATTGCAGCCGTTGGATCAATGCTACATCTTGACCGTTAGATGACATTAAATGAAGTCACATGTTCCTACCACCATGCGAACAACTCACGTTATGATGGTCAACAAACGACGTTAGTTTATTTTGTTATTTATTTAATTTAATTAATTAAATGTGATTTTTTAGACGGTCAACCAAGTCAACAGTCAATCTAGGACCTTGACTCAAAGCTGGTCTTTCGTTGGACCCAAACGCTAATTTCTAATATTATATGGGACCCTTAGACTAATTAACCCAAAAAAAACACTTTCTCTCTAGATTACTCTTAAAAAATAGCAAGAAGGTTTCGAACTCTAGGGTTTGAACTTTTGTTTATTGTCAAAAGGTGGAGGAAGGAATTTTACTAATCGTTTCGGCCTCATCATTGGGTCTTCTTGTTGGTAGAATACTTTTACGCCCTTAATTACTCAGAAATGGCGTGATAGTTTTGAACTCTAGGGACCGAACATTATCGTTAGAGAGAGGGAGAGATAGGAGAAGAAAGAAAGATTTTTCGATCAAGTCAACTATTTTGACTAAGGCTGAGACATCTCGTAAATATTTTGGGGCAACCCTTGAGTGCTTTTTCCAAAATCTGGGTTACCCCTGTGTGTAGGCTAGTGATAAAACTTGAGGTCAATAAATAATATCATTCAAAAAGAAATTTATATAGGAGAACAGATTACTAAGCCCCATTCTTTATGGGAAGATCCACATAGAGAACCAATGGTTTAATGGGAGGATTATTTTCTCACCATGTAAATCATGGTATCTAAAAATTAGCATGTTTCTAAAACCTCTAACCCCTATCAAAAGTTTAATCAAAATCAACAGTAAAAATCACAAAAAATTTACCAATTTTCTAAAGGTTGATTTGGAATGGGTTGATTTTCAGATATGGTGATCTACATCGTGAGGAAAATTTCCTCACTAGAAACTAGTCTTAGGCTTATCTCCATCATAGTAATCAAAATTGTTGTTAAGAGGTGACGCTGCCACTCTCTAATCGCGCTCATATAGTTTCGTTCTCGAGACTCTCCAAAGCTTGGGACAAATTTTAGATGGGCTAATATTTTTGTGTTAAAATGAGAAATCAGCACCTAAATATTGTGGATCTTGAAATTTTTGTGATGTAAATTGGGGTTTTTGAAGAAAATGAAATTTTGTTATGCCCTAGAAATTGTTAGATGGATGGNCAGAAAAAACCGTAGCAAATAGAGGGTCAGTTGCTACGGTATTCTGTTACCATAGCAAATAGAGGGTATTTACTACGGCTTGGTCACACTTTTGCTGCGAGTTTCGGCGTCACAAATAAGACTTCATGCCTTACATTTTCTTAAAGGATGGAAAGGCCTTTTGTGACGACTTTTTTTCGTCACAAGTGGTGCTCAAATGCTACGGTTTTGCAATAATTTGTCCGTAGCAATTGAGAAAAATATTTTACTGGACTGCAGTCAACTAAATTTTGAGCGCGTGAAAAATTTGCCGCAAATATTTTCAGTAATTACTACGGCCTTCTATTCCGTTTCAAAAAGCCCAAATAGTTCGATCCAACCCTTAACACCAAAAGGTCCAAAATATAAACTCTTTCTCTCTCTATTTTGTTGAACCAGACGAAGAAACCAAAGCTCGACACCTTTTTCCCTCTTCTTCGCGCGCAGGACACAGGTCAGCTCTCTCTCTCTCTCTTTCTATTTCTCTCTCATTCTCTAAATCTTTCATAAACATTGGTTTGATTTTATATTTTTAGGGCTTGATTTCAATCTCTCCATCTCTAATCGATTGTAGGGTTAATTTTAAGGTTTTCTTTAAGAAAATGGGAAGTGGTTTAGGGTTTTGCTGAAATCGGCACCACCACCACCAATACAGGCGCGGCACCACCATTCTCCCCTCCATGCGTTTCAGGTACAGATTTTCTCAGGCCTTTTGTTTTTTTTCGATCTTCATATTTTGTGTATTTGATCAGATCTGTAGCTAGGGTTTTAATGGATGAGAGGCTTTTACATATGAGAGTGTTTTTAAAAGATCTTTT
>MVGT01003283.1:30535-45238 GCA_002174775.1 Macleaya cordata | reverse complement strand
GTCACGAAATCCATAGTTATGTGTTCCCACTTTCATTCGGGTATCTCAAGCGACTGAAGTTCACCAGCTTGTTTTCGGTGTTCCGCCTTGATTTGCTGGCAGGTGAGGCATCTACTCACATATAAAGCAATGTCGTTTTTCATCCCTGGCCACCAGAAATTTCTACGTAAGTCCCTGTACATCTTGGTGCTACCCGGGTGAATTGTATATGGAGCCTTGTGTGCCTCATCGAGGATGGTCTTTCTCAAACTGTTATCAGAAGGAACCCAAATCCTGTTTCTAAATCTCAAGCTTTCGTCCTCATGTTGTCTCCAATCTTCAAACTTTGGATCNAAATCTCCACTTGCATGCATAAAAAATGGGGGTAATTAGATCATAAAACCCATATATTCACTTAAAATCTTCAACCCATCCATCTAACAAATTTCTAGGGCATAACAAAATTTCATTTTCTTCAAAAACCCCAATTTACATCACAAAAATTTTAAGATCTACAATATTTAGGTGTTGATTTCTCATTTTAACATAAAAATATTGGCCCATCTCATCCCTTCTTCCACCATTAAGCTCAAAAACAAGATCTACACTAGCATGCATGTTTAAACAACACAAAAACTAAGCTACTAGCTCATAAATTCAGCTGAAATGGTGAGAAAAGTTACCCAAGAGAAATCCCTCTTCTTCCTCTCTTCTTCTTCTCCTTTCTCCTTCCTTCTTCTTCCTTCTTCCTTCTTCTTCTTCTTCTTCTTCCCTCCCTGCAGGAAAAGGCAGCAGCTGGCCACCGGCAGCCTCTGTTCCGGCGTGAGCAGCTGTTGTTCCTTCTTCTCTCCCTCTCTCTCTCTCTCTCTTGCAGATCCCTCTCTCTCACAGCTTCCTCTCTTCTCTCCCACGATTTTCCCTCTCTCTCACAGCCCCCTCTCTTCTCTCCCACGATTTCTCTCCAACCCTCTCTCAAGTCTCTCTTATTCTCTCTTATTTCCTTTTTCTTATTTCTTTCTTTTCCCCCTTTTTTTTTGTTATAAGTCTTAATATTACACATACTTCAAATATTATTATTAGCAAGTGAGTTTCTTTTTTTTTTTGTTTTCTTAACATTACTATTACTACTAATTTTATTATTATTAGAAATAAAACTCTTTTTTTTTTTTTGGTTAGTGGGGTTTCACATATACCGCTCATTTAAACAATCTGCCACGCCTTTAGTAATATGTGACAGCAACATATAAAGTCTCGAAACATCAAGAAAACTATAACAAATCACCTCAAACCTTCATACACATATCACGTGTCATGACCACCATAATATTTTATGAAATCACAAAAATCATCATTCATATGCATGTGAACAGCATACACCACACTATACATAAGCAAACAGCAACACTACGAAGCATGAACAGTAACATTACAATGTAACAGCAACAGTAAATCTTCAGAAAGCGTCACTTTTTGACAGCATGCATGTTCTTTAACATTTTTAGTTTTTACGGCTATTACGGGAGCCACCCACGATTGTGAGATCGTCTTCTGCGGGGACCCATCATAGGGTAACACCATAAGGTACGAATCAATTTTTAGATTCATAAATTTTCATGCACATGCTTGTTACGCATCATATATTTGAATGCATTTGTAAACACTACACCACATGCATCATGAATCAAAAATATAATCATGATGTGATCTGAATATATTAATTAACATATTTATATCGAAATATACAAGAGAATAATCCAAAAAAATCATTTAATATATCGAAATATACAAGAGAATAATCCAAAAAAATCATTTAATAGATCCTTAAACCATATCTATTAGCATTCACATGTTTATAAAATGAAACACAAGTTTTATGTAGATTTATGAATTACTACTCTATTTCTCTTACTTGAGACTTATGCTTTATGGCTCGGTTGTGAGCCTTATGTTACTTTTATTTTATATGAATGCGACTTCTACTCTATCTTCTCTCACTATATATATTTTGACAGGAAACAACAAACATAACTATATATCATATCACAATTATATCCATGTCAAGTGAAAGATTTAATGTCATAGTTATTTGCAGGTGACTTAGAGGAAGGGATAACCTTAGACAATGTTGTCTTGACAGGTCCCTCCTGGACCCATGTATTTGGGATTTCAGTTGAGTTAAGAAAAAAAAAATGGGTGGCTAATTTTTAGTGCATACCCTTTGTTTCATCTTGCTTCCGCTGTGTATATCTTGTATGCACTGTGTTTATTAGGTGACAAAAGGTCCAGTTTACAGGGGAGACTCTGCCGAATTTGAGTCTCGTTGTAGACTGATGGTAATGTCCCTTGTATTTGGGGTACGGAGCGTTACATGACTCCTCAGGAAACACATTCATGTACTCATGTATCATGTGTATGTCTTCTTCAAATTTCATTGTGTTTTCTCCATCATGTAGGTAAGATTTTTTTTTTAAACACTGCGTTTCTTGTGCTTGAGAATATTGGATCACAAATCCTTTCTCCATCTTCTCGGTTTGATATATTCTATTCTTCTAATGTTGTGAAGGTTTCCTTACGCCTCTTCGATTTTTCGTCTGAGAATCTTTATTGTGTTTGTGATGTGGTGAAAATTACAATTCGGGGAATACATGACTTAGTATGAATAATCACTCAGTAGTTGACCACCTTCATCTAAATCACTTTCCTACATGGTTGCTCTATTTTGGGTGGCCAACAAAACAGTGCCATCCTATGTAGTTGGTGTAATGTAAATGAAGAGTCTACTGCTTTTTCATCACACTTTTTTCGCCATCCCCTCTTTTCACTTTTCACCACGGTTGCAACTCGTTTGTCATCACAATTCGTCTTTGCAGCTCCTTAATTATCCGTCTGAGATTAGGTGATTTGTTTTGATGTAAGTGTCATTCAATATCATTTTTTTGGTCCCGATTTTCACGCAAACGAGGTATATAAACTTTAAGTTTATTTCCTCAAAAAGAAGATTCTTCCAATTCACTTGGAAGTAAAAGCTTTACTACCTACTAACTAATTCTCACTCAAATGTTACTTAAGATAATGTCAACTGATCCATTTCTAGGATAACATCATGTTTCAACATTTCAAAAAAGACCAAACTAACCAGTGTTTCCTGATTAATAATTAATCAAGTTAAGTATTAATTACCTACTAACTAAAAATATACGTGTTACCTGATGTGATGTCAACCAATCACCTTCAAGATTTCCATCACATCCTGAAGCTTTAAAAAATAATTTAGTATTTTCCTAATCATATCATTTCTTATTATAATAACTACAAACAAGCAAATCATTTATAATAATAAGGTTTTTAGTTGTTTACCCTTGCCCCTAAAATAAACATAACCAATTCAAATCAAACAACTTTAATTTAATTTTTTTTTAAACTCAAACAAGTAATGTATATTTACACACAAATATATATATTTTCTATACACAATCGTTCATATAAATACATTTTCTTTAATAACACCTCAAAATTATGTTGGGTACACATTGAAAATATAGTTTCTTCCCTTTTTTTTAAAAGATAACAACAAATTTAGATAAGTTGAAAACATTTTTTTTACAAACATTTTTATACACACTTATATAAGTAAAACAACAATCTATAAATCATTGTACTATCAATCGATAAATTTGATACACCACGAAATATAAATCTTTTTTAAGAAAACACATCCCACAAGTTCCAAAAAAATCTGGAGCCTCGGCTCTAATACCAAACTGTAACAACCCACTTTTCAAATCTTATAATCCAACTCAGATCATTAAACTTGAAAAGAAAAGTATTAGATACATAATTAAAAGTATTACAGGAATAAAAATTGGTAATTCCTTTTCGCTTTTCAATAAATGCCAATTTTAATTTCATGGATAATCAAGTCTATTGTTTTGTACATAAACAATTCACCTTAAATCGTTTTTAAGTCATTCCAAGACTAAACGAAAATAGACAAATAGAGTTAAAATATCACAGAAGAAAGTCTTTCAATTTGAAAATCATAACATACTATAAAATCGACCGTAACTAGGTCCATCTGCACCGATAGTAGAAACCCAACAATGTGACATGATGTTTATTCCTATCAAAACCAGATCAACATTATTCTGATCTCAGAATTAAGAGAAACAATTTAAGCATCGCAGTACTATCAAATTTTAAGTTCAAAACTAAACCTGAAAAATTACAATTCCAACATATGAAACCATTATCCAAACAAAAAATATATCTTAACGCATCCCATAATCGTTGTGATATAGTACATAAAGTAGTGTGATCAAATAAATTAAGTACACCTACAACTTATGCTAAAAAGTAAGTCTTTCCATACTCGTCAAATTCATGATCTATGCTCGAACACCTTCCTCGAACTCTGTCCGGAGAAAATTATCAGGGTGAGCAAAGCTCAGTAGGAAACTCACCAAAAATAATAGATACAAACATGTATGAATGAGGAAACACATTTAAAATACCATAAAATACATGCAACAGCAAAAACCACATTTTTCAATTAAAAGCGTTGCTGAAAAATTCTGCAGTGTTACTAAAACTTCACAAAACCGTCGTTGTTTGTGTTATTCAGGGCCTTTTAGCCACGTTTTTGTATATGCACGAACTGTCACAAATATCAGATTAATATTTTTAACTAATCTTACCAGTCAAGGCTTATTCTGGTGAGCCAACCACGATTGTCAAGAGTCGTCTTCCGTGGGAACCATATTTTCGTGGAAAGCCTTAGGGCTTACTGACCATTGATTTTATTAAATCATTTCACTTTCATATTCTCCACATTTTATATTGCATTAGATCGCAAATAACCACGTTATTCTATCATAAAATACAAATTTGAATAGATTTCATGATCTAATAAAAAAAAGATGATAGATTTTCTTACCTACATGATTTGTTCAAAAACAATATAATCAAGAACATAGGTTTTATACTAGGGTTCGACCCCTACCTCGTGCACTTTCAAACACTTTCAAAAATAACTCCGTTTGATAAAGAAAATCACCTTCCTTGGTGCCTCAAAGATAGATCTAGGTATTGGAAGTATTTTGATATAGTTTTTTAAGGATTTTGATGGTAGAAAGATAAAGTTTGAATGGTGTATAAGGCCTAGTCAGTTTTGTTTCTTTTTATTCCTCTCTTTTTTTCTTAACTAAATGAGATAGGTGGTAAAGGAAAAATAGTGAGAAGGGAATAGCTAAGAGTTTTTCTATGTGTATAATAGATGAAAGAGGTGTGGGTTTAAGAAGTGTCATGAGTTCTCATACTACAACATCTATTTATAGCCATCAAATGAGATAGATTTTTAATATGAAAAGGGTTAGGTTTTTAGTGTTAGATAGTCAAAAATTGTTGGTGCCTAATATAGTTGGCTGATTTTTTACTTAAAATCTAATTACTTTTGAAAATATTTGGTAATTGACTCTTAGTTGCAAAGATTGAAAAACTTATTTTTTCTAGATCATAATTTCCAATTTTGATAACAAGGATGAAAATTAGTTGAAATCAACTAGAAAATATTATTCTTTTGAATTCAAGTTGATTTTTAAACCAACTCATGCTACACATGTATGTTATGTCAAATGAATGAGAGAGTGCTCTAAATCAAAAGTTTTGAGTGAATAAACATTATTCCTTAACGTTAGTCTACAACTAACTATATGTACACATTATACTTTAATGATCATAAATCCCAGACCGTAAGTCTGAATTTTACAAACCACACCATTCTGAAAACTAGATTCAAAGTGCCACAACTTCATCTGAAATAGTCTGAGACGAATTCAGATCATAAAATACCCTAATATAGGTCCAAAGTATACTGATAGACATAAATACGAATTTCACACATAACATGTTGGGTTGTTTTAACCTAAAGAACATAAAAAATGGGCCTATAGATTAATGCTCAAGTTCATTACACAAAATATTGGGTTAGATCATCTAACCCATAGACTCATGCCCAAGTCCATCACAAAATGTTGGGTTAGACCATCTAACTCATAAACTCAAGCCCAAGTCCATCACAAAGTTTTGGGTTATTATACTTAATTATGTCAAGTGTAGATCTCATACACTAATAAAATTTTGGGGTGCTATATAATCTATTATATGAATGAAGTAATAATATAATATCATGCTCATTAATTTAAATTATTTTAGTGGATAAACCCCAATAATCTCCCACTTGCACGAAAAGAATTTAATGTCACACTTGCTACTTATCTTATTAGAATAAGATTCGTATGTGACACTTGTCTCATCAACATGAAATTCGCATATGTGAGTAATCTCATCAGCATGATAATCAAAACTACCAAGCAGAGCTTCAGTGTAGAGGTTCTGCTAAGTTTCTCACAAATACAACCTTGGTTAACCATCTCGCCTAAATAAAGTCTTTGGCATCCGTAGTAGACACTCTTCCACTCGATGATATCCACCAAGATATCCAGAAATAAAATTTTTAGAATCTGAATCTGGCACAAGATCAGAATTAATGCAACCAATTATAACACTAACATGTAGACTACTTTGTAACTCTAAGTCCAAATAAGATTATCTAAGTCATGCTTTACAGCTTTCTAAATCTCAGTACTAAAACTTGACAAATATTAGCTGACTAAGCCCACCTGTAAGACAAATATTCGATTTTTGTCCCTTGCACTTTATGTGAGAGGCTTCCTATTGCAAAATTATAGGGAATTGCCTTTCAACTTACTTCCTTTATCAATGCCTATAAGAAAAAGATTCTAAAGGAGTAACTCCATAGTATGGAACCGTGCATTCCAAATAAAATCAGTATAGTGTTAACCCTTACAGTTTTATGAGATAGACTAATACTCTAGTTAGCTGATCTAGCAAAGCTTGATCACTAGAATGAAAGAATTTCTCAAAAAGTCCTTTTACATTAACGTCCATTAGATAACCCAATCTTAATAACATTTCATGTATCATTAAAATGATCATTATTTCGTCATTATATACCTATAAAACCACTATTACTTACCATCCACATCTTATACATAGTCCATCCATATTTTAATTAGAATCAACTAACTTGATTTTCTAATTAAATCGGATCCATCAACTTTGAGACATCTACTTCTGTAATAAATGTACAAAGTACTTATGGCTTACTGTAATGAATTTTGGCTTGATTGCAAATGTCAATGTCAATATGTCTCTTGGGATGATAATATCGACATTATTTGCGATCTAAGAATATTTTATTGAACTAATCAAGACTGCCAACGATATGGTCGCAGCAAGTCTCTTTAGCGGCCCATCAAAATTTCTTGTTCTTTGTAAACTCTTTATCCAATGGTTTTAATATTAGATGAAAGTTTTACAAGATCCCAGACTTGATTAGAATCCAAAGATTCTAAACTTATCACAACAGTTAACCATTGTCTCGAAGTAAATTAACATTTACATAGTTACAGGGATTGAATTTCCGTCCTTCAAGAACAAAGATCAATTGGGTTCTTATGAAACCCTCCCACTACAATAAAGTCCCTATATATTCTAGAGATGAATAAATTCTTGTGCCTCAGCTTATATCCTGGTGTCAACTTATGCAGTATTCTTAGGAGTGTAACTTTTTCTCTAAATAGAAATTCTTTTTGCACACCTATAAACAGATACGCTTCTGCTTTTGACTCCGATTTGTCATCCATTCCAAACAGGATAAATTGTTCATATCGGCTTAGACCCAAATTACAATTTTCTTGTCGAAGAAACCGACGATTCATAAATTAAAAACGGAAGGCTATTAACTGTTACCCAAGGTATACATCAGAAGAATGTAATGAATTATAATCCACTATACATTTCAGCATATCCAGTATAGATTCTGTTTCTTCACTTATTACATCATTCTACTGGAAGAATCTAAGTGTAATAAATTGGTTCTCAACTTAGTATATACCATGCAAGTCAAAAGGGTGTTTGCTATTTACAATCATATCGAATGGCGAAACTTACCTCTTAATTTTTTATGGTTCCATATACAACAATGAGTACCTAAACAAGTCAATCACTAAAACCTTCCACCTTCCTTTCAAAGAACTCTTAATCACTAAACTCTGAATCGTATTCAGATTAAAGTGACTAAGTTTATAGATTTTAGAGATAACTTGAAATAACTGAAGCAACAACTTTTACAACGAATTCCAAGAAAAATTATTCATCCAAATACAATGAGAAAAGCCAGGGATTATTATCAATGTACAACTATAAATGTCATCTAATGCATTCTTAACAAAACTTAATGAGAATTGATAGATTGTATACCTATTCTTGTAAAGATATAATACAGTCAATAATGTTTTCAAATTTTGTTTCGTACATGATGATAATCCTTTATACTTTTAATTGATTAGTATCCTATTTTGCCATATTTAGAAATATTTTCTATTTGCCATCATATTACTTTTTCTATACTTACCATCTTGATAAGATCAACCTTAGGAATTACTGGATACTACTTCTTTGGTTCCATGTCATAATCACCAGAATACAACTTAAATGTTTTTCACTTTTTCATGAAAAGTGTGCAGAGGAATCTACTGGAAAACACATCTAGTATTAGGTTCTAAGGAACTACAATGTCCCAACATATCAGGTATATGCTGACTAATTGATGTTCCTACAACTCAAAGTGTTCATATAACTTTTATCGTTATTTGTCAAAAAGAACGATTCTGATCCCCAACCTTCCCTTTAATGTCACTACTAAATGTAAAGTACTGATGTTAGTGTTATAACACTTAGACAACAATTTTTCATCTATCTATGATATTTTTCTAATCAATTCTTGGTAATAATAGGATTCAGTAAATCCTGAATAAATAGTCTAGAGTACATGAAATACTTTACTGCTTTTAATGACAGTTATCTAATTCACATCTAGTCCACAAGATTTATGTCAAATTTATTGGTTTACATTTAGAATGTGTAACAAGTGAAAACTATTCAACTATTAAGCATAAAATACTAAAATAACATGAGTTTGAAAAAACTTTAATTTATAGTACTATAAACATCGGATAATTGATTGTGTATACATACATCAATCCCATGGAATATCTGTATGTATACCAAAAAAGTTGAAATCCCATTTCATCAAAAGAACCTATCCTGACATCTCATGTCAAAGTTGTTTTGACATCCGATTTTGTTCTGACTCCTAAATTAATGATAAATCCTCGGTCATATAGGAAGCGTTCTTTATTCATCATTTAGTTAAGTGTGGTCCACCATCTCAATTCAGAATGCTAGAAGATATAGAAACAGTCTCCTATGGAAGACCTCTTTCTATACTCTAGTCTGAATACTGTGCTTATGAAAGCAATCCAAGCCATTAAGCTGCTAGCTTGTACTATTCTTATGAGCATTAGACCCCTACCCTTATTCTTGGACCGATTGTAGAGGGTCGTGGGATTGTCTTTCCATGAACACAATCCCTCTCCCACTTAATTAATTAAAATGAGGGTTATATTTTAAAATTTTAGAAAAATGTGCATTTGTGTAAATTCTATTATATTTCCATACAAATAATGTACAATATAAAAATTACACATTATTAAACATCTAATGTTAATAATTCAACACATATTTCAAAAATAAATACATACAAACTATACATCGAATGCATATATCTGTTGTATGTACATATACATCTCATGTATAAAATTCAGAGCCTAAAAGTATTGTATACATCACATGTATCAACTAAGTCCATATACATCACATATATATAGTATAAGGAGTTCTCGATTATTTAATTGATTAATCAACTGATTCGTAAGTAAAAAATTCTATCACATGGAGCTTGTACACGACTCATCACATCTAGGGATTAATTTGGTGCTTGGATAATCCATTTCAGCAAAAGAAACCTTTTAAAACATTTTTAAAAATGAAACTCCTGAAGAAAAAACTCTTTTTTCAATTTCTGTCAAAAACAGATTGTGCACTGACATAGAATGGACCGGCAAGGGCAAGTACCGACTCTAGTCTAACAAGCCGGAGTCACAAGTTGAAAAACTGTTTTTCAAGGTCTTGGTCGGTCTGGATCAGATCGATTTGAGCCGCACACGCACCGGCTCCCACTACACAACATAACAAATATATGTCTAGCATGTGTACCGCACACACGTATGATGTATAGATGCACCACACACATGCACATACGTGTGCTCCATATATGCCACAACCTTGTTGGACCATGAGCTAACTCATAGGTTGAACCATATAGTGTCTGATCCAGTCTAGTCGGGTTGATGTGCGAGTTGAACCGCGAGTCCACGGACTGAGTAAACGAGTTTGGAAATTAGTTTATCGGGTCGGCAATTTTGGTCAGGTTACCGGGCTGTCGGATCGGGCCAACGGGTTTATACATAGGTGACTGGGTAGGGTCATTGGTTAGAGTAAACCAACCAAACAGTCCCTAACCATGTCCACATCCAAACACCTCCTAACCCAAATCCTTATACCCTAACCTAACCCAAAATAACTTATTCTAACTTAATCCAAACATTCCTTAAGAAAAACTCTTTTTCTTAATTACGTCTAATCAAACAACACTGAAGGAAAAACACTTTTTCTTTAATATGACAAACCAAATACCACCTAAGGAAAAACACTTTTTTCTTAATATATCAAACCAAACAGCACCTTAATTGCTAATGGGTCGCCCCTTAACAGTTACTAGATTTCCCCTTAACAGTTTGTGGTTACCCCATAGTAGTCAGCAGGTTACCCCTTAACAGTTCATGGGTTACCCCATAACAATTTCAGGTAACCCCTTAATAGTTTTAGGTTACCGCATAACAATTTTAGGTCACCCCTTAACAGTTTTGGGTTACCCCATAACCGTCAGAAGGTTACCTCTTAACAGTTTGTGGGTTACCCCTTAACCTATAACCGAATAGCTTTTTAAGAAAGCACTTTTCTTAACAAATCCAAACCAAACAGATCTTAAGGTTTATTAAACCCTAAAACTATAACCATCTGATTCCAACGCCCCCTTGTATGCTATTTTTTTTAATTAAATATTTTTTAAATTAAAACCTTTATTTAATTAAACTCTTTAATTGATTAAAAGTTATAACTAAAATCTTCTTTAAATAATTTATCAAAAGAAAATTAGGATTTTTAAGACCCACGGCATCAAAAACATGCCGCTACTTTTCTAATAAAATATTTAATCCTTTTCTTTCTTGAAAAATTTAGAACCCCTTTCTTTTGGTCAAGAACAACAAGAATACTAAGAAAATCAAGAAAACTATCTTCTTTTTCTTGGATCCCAATCCAATCTTTGTGCACAAACCTTTTACCAAAAATTAATCCAACTCTTACCAATCTCATTGACATAAATTTAATCCCTAAATATTTTGGATCAACCAAACCCTAAAATAATTAAGAACAACCTGAAATAAATAAAAAATTCATGTAATAATTTATGTAGGGCCTCAAGCTTGCTCTGATACCACTGTTGGGGAAAATAGGGTCTAAATTAAATTGAGCAGCGGAAACGAATAACTTTTTTCCCTTCACAGGATCACATGAGGATGCATGAATTAAAACAATAACTTGAAGATCAGATATATACCGTTTGAACGCTTGCATGTAATCCTAGATCTTCCTCCCACGTTCTGGATAAGTCGTCGAAAACCCAAAAGATACAACAACTGTATTTCAGCCATAACTCTCTACTGTTTGATCTGATTCGCCAATATGAATATGCTTTTTGTAGGAAATCAAATTTCTTACAACTTCGCGTGAAATAGCGAATCTCTAATTCTGCTCCGAAGTGCCTCAAAAATTAATTTTAAATTCAGACGAGAATGTACTATGAATTTTGGGTTTCTAAAACTATAAAGGTCATAACTTGAATTCTAAATATGGGAGAGAGTTTTTAGACACACAAGTTAGGGTGGGCTATCTTATGAACCATATCTTTATTTATAGAGAAGACCCTATTCCCATATCTTTAGCTCCAAGTTAGGTCCATATGGGCCCCACTTACTTAAGCTTTTGATTTATTACTTTGAGGTCCCTATATCTTATTTAGTTCTCAAATAATAAATCTAACTGCAGTTAAGTCCACTAAATAACTGCAACTGAATACTCTCAAGTAATTGAATATTATTCAGTAGCCCTTCACTCGTTAATACCAGCAAATAATCCCTCCACTTAACTGATATTCGCAATATACACTAAGGTAACATTAACTATTAATGTCAGCATATTTTGAGTAATTACATCTTAGTCCTTGCCTGCCATATCAGACCATTATAATTATTCTAATAATCCAACAAACATTTTATAGGATCACTGCGCAGTCTAGAATAATTAATACTCTTGATTAGACTCTCAAGGGAATATCATTTCCGTGTGGATTCCTTATTGACACAAAGTAATCCCACTAAGTGATTTCGACCACCCAACCTACCCAGAATATTGGATCACGTTTGCCTTGTCTAACCTCACTGTTTGGTAGATCAAAGTGAGTAGAAACTAACTTGTAGGGTATACTCTACTCTCAGGATTTAGGACATTTGCAATCAGCAAGTTTTTCAGAATCTTTTTATTTGCTGACAATACCATAAAAAGTATTATATCTGACCTGTTCAGTATATTTCAAATACACCAACACACTGACTTAGAGTTGCCACACAGGTGATGGAGACACATCATCCTATAATATAGAAGTCTAGTGTATTATAGTCTTATCAGATGAATTGTTCAGATTCATCACTAACTATGAACAATACAAGAATGTGAGGAACCAGTAAATTATATTTTTCTATGTCTGAACACTTCATACAAATAATTTACTTACAAGATCATCTTGTGAACAACGTTTAATCCATTATATGGATAAAGTAATAATTTAATATCATGCTCATTAATTTAAATTATTTTAGGGCATAAACCCCAACATTTGTATCATCTTCAAATCCAGTTAGACATGGATGATAGGCTGTAAATGTATCTTTATCTTCTGTGCTAGCTTCATTATTAACTTTTATATGCCTATTCTTTTGATTTCTCTTAAATGTTATGTTTTTCTGAGAGTTTAGAGAATCCTCAGAGTCAAGACAAAATGCACGAGCACGTAACAGAGTATAGTTGGTGAGTGTGCCCATTTTTCTCCATCTTGATCTGCATGCATTGCACGATATTGGCTTTCTAGGAAGTCCATTCCTCCAAAGTGGTGGAGTACATGTGTCATTTATGTCATCCTTTGGCATTTGGATATTAATAATATGATGGAAAATAACTAATATCTTAAACGTTTTCTAACTAAATAATTGTTTGATCATCAATTCATGCAAATGGTGGGTAAAATTATTAGCATAGTGAAGAAGTGCTTAGATAAATTACTCGCTGATATTAACTTCAAGATTCAAGAGAAATTGAATACAAAGAAATAGAGGTGGAATCCCTACTCGGTTGCATAGCTCACTCCAGACATGGAAACCGAGTCTAGAAATTGGTGATTGGGCGGATTGGTGTCGGAGAAGAGAGGAAGATGATCGTCTGTAGGAGAGATTGACGATAGTGCTAAGAAGAAACTCATCCAAGATGATCGTCTGTAGGAGAGATTGATCGGAGGGGCTGAAAGAGAGACCGGAAGAAGGAGAGAACGGCGGTAGCAGCAGCTGCTGCTGCCGACAGACGTGGGAAGAGAGGAAGATCGTTAGAGAGATCTGAAGAGAGGAAGAAGAAAAAATTAGATAGGGATCTGAGATCAGATCTGAAGAGGGGGAAAGTCTCGTACAACGAGACCTGATCATCAGAGGTCGGAGAGTTTAGATCTTCTTCTCCTTGGGAGTTGGAGAAGAAATAGCAATGGAAAAAGGCAGCAACAGGTGGTCGAGGAGATACTCATGGCGGCAGCAACAGCAGTAGCGGTCGTCTTCATCCTCGTCCTCACCATCACTACCTTGGTTCTTCGCCACCTTTTGAGTCGCGGGAGATCTGAGAATAGATTCGAGATCTAGATTCGTGATCTGGACGGAGCGGGTTTCAGTCGCCGGAGATCTGATTCGAGGTTGGAGATTAAAGGGTTAGGTGATCAGATCCAGATCCAGTAATCAGATCTAGCCATCTCACTTCAGATATGAGCTTCAAATCTGGCTGAGCTTCGGATCTGGTCGGATACTAATGATTGAAACCTGCTAACCTTGCTTTTCCACATGCCTTCTCCTCAAACCTTCTCTTCGGGGGAGGGACCCGCTGGCACCTCTTTTCCTGATAAAATTCGCCATCAACAACATCATCCTGCCATCGATCTCTCTTCCCTCCCATCTATTGGAAAACGTGGGGATTACTCAGCTATTTCGATTCCTGAAGACCTCCACAAAAATGTTTAGATCAATGGAAATTGAAAGTCTAAATTCGCCCTACTGTTAATGAATTTAACCGTATGTCAATGTGACTATGGTTAAGGATCACACTATCACCTAATTAAAAAATTACTGAGGTGATAAGAGTACAACAAAAATCTATAACAAGAGTATTGACTTATTCGATTCTTAATATGCGGAATTAAGAACAAGAATCGAATATTTCAATCTCACAACAAGTATAAAAAATATGCACAAGAGATTTTGTTAACGAGGAAACCCAAACTGGGAAAAACCCCGGGACCTAGTCCAGCAAAAA
>MVGT01003283.1:0-22001 GCA_002174775.1 Macleaya cordata | reverse complement strand
CAATACTTTGTTTTCCTTGGACAGGTCCAAGCTTTTTTTGAGGAGATTTGCACACAATTCCTCAGGGTCTATTTCCTCATCACTCTCCTCATGATCACTGGAGGTGTCATCATTTTTGAATGTCTGAGAGAGAGTAGCAGTCATAGCCTTCATTTCCTCTATTTCTTCATCACTAGTATAACTAGTATTGGAAGATGAGTCAGAGTCGTCAAGAGTGACCTTCATTGCTTTCTTAGCTTTTGCTGAAGTTTTGTTTGGACATTCATTAGCCATGTGTCCAAAGCCATGACATTTAAAGCATTGAACTTCTCCAGAGTTCTTCTTCTCAAACTTTTTATCAAAGTTCTTGACTTTGTCATGTGGCCTTATTTTGGAAGACGAACCAAATCTTGGTTTTTGGAACTTCTCCTTTTTATTCTTCAAGAAATTCTTGAATTGTCTAGTAAGGAGAGCCATTTCGTCATCACTTGAGAAATCTTCTTCCTTGGAACTTCTTGAGGCTGTAAAAGCAATGTTCTTTGATTTTCTTGAAGATTTGAATCCAACCTCAAATGTCCTTAAATTTCCTGCAAGTTCTTCAGGAAGAATAGCATCAATATCTTTACTCTCCTCGATAGCCGTAACTTTGGCTTGAAATCTCTCGGGAAGAGATCTCAAAACCTTACGAACTATTTTGGAGTTAGGAATAACTTCACCCAAAGCAAAAGAGTTGTTGACAATGTCATTTAGTTTGGCATAAAATTCATCAAAGGATTCATTGTCATCCATTCTAATGGTTTCAAATTGGGTAGTTAACATTTGAAGCTTTGCTATTCTAACAGTCCTAGTACCTTCATGGGTTACCATTAAGATGTCCCATGCCTCCTTTGCTACTTCACAATTAGATATACGACGAAATTCGTCAGCTGTTACAGCAGCATAGATGGCATTGAGAGCTTTGCTATTTCTAGTAGCAGCATCAGTTTCATCGGTGGTCCATTGGTCTTCCGGTTTAGGAACTTCCCTAGAGTTGTCTCCGGTACCAGTCATCATGGTAGGAGGAGACCAAGCAATTTCTACAGTTCTCCAAACCCTTTGGTCTAGGGACTTGAGGAAAGCCCTCATTCTGGCTTTCCAATAAGGATAGTTGCTGCCATTGAATAATGGTGGTTTGTTTACAGCACTACCTTCTCTTTGTGAATCCATTTAGACACAAATAGGGATCACACTTAGGTTGTTAAACCCAACAAGTGAACCTGCTCTGATACCAATTGAAAGTCTAAATTCACCCTACGGTTAATGAATTTAACCGTATGTCAATGTGACTATGGTTAAGGATCACACAATCACCTAATTAAAAATTACTAAGGTGATAAGAGTACAACAAAAATCTCTAACAGGAGTATTGACTTATTCGATTCTTAATATGCGGAATTAAGAACAAGAATCGAATATTTCAATCTCACAACAAGTATGAAAAATATGCACAAGAGATTTTGTTAACGAGGAAACCCAAACTGGGAAAAACCCCGGGACCTAGTCCAGCAAAAATTCACTAAGAGTTATTGAAAACTTACAACCCGATTTACCACTCGATGGACACGAATTACGACTCCCTCTACGCTCCAACAGCTACGGTGTACAGTTCTTCCACAAATTCGAACTCCACGAATTTGCCTCTTAGTAAACGTTGATGCGTCTCCAACTTGAACTCCACAAGTCCCGCACCTTGAACCAATACTTGACTCCTCAAGTATATCACCACAAGCTTGAACCTTCAAGCTCAATCACCGGAAATCCACCGGTAACAAAAACAGAGTTTTGGTTTTGAAATGGGAAGGATTTGAACCAATTTCAACAAGCTTGAGAGCTAAAAGATTAGAGTTGAAACTCTTCAAGAACTTGTTGATTAATAGGGTGAATGGTTGATTGAATACTGAAGATTCAACCCCTATTTATAGTGAAGATGTCCAGCTCAATCCTAGACTAAATTATTAGTTCTAGGTCTAATGGTAGACACCATTATTGGGGATGAGAGAATAATATATTCAGCCTCTCATTCCACTTAGAGATGTTTCCCACGCTCAATTATCTCCCTAAAACAAGGCTTAGAGGGAGATGAGCAATAATGTGTTAGAAAGTTACTTTACAGCTCAGAAAATCGTACTCAGAAAAACGAATCTGGGCGTCGGTTTCGAAATCAAGCCTGTCGGTTTCGAAACCAACATGTGGTTTCGAAACTGACTGATTTGGTTTCGAAACCAACAAGCTTCTGTGATGGTTATTGCCTTTTGATTTCGAAATCAACATGTTTGGTTTCGAAACCAAACTTCATCTGAAGATAGATGTGGTTTTGGTTTCGAAACCAAACTGTTTGGTTTCGAAACCAAAATTCATCTGAAGACAGATGAGTTTTGGTTTCGAAACCAACAGTTTTGGTTTCGAAACCAAACTTCATCTGTCATCAGATAAAGTTTGGTTTCGAAATCAAACTAAGGTTGATTTCGAAACAGACTTTTCCCTATATAAAATAATACCATCAATGCAGTTGGTTTCGAAACCAAACTTCTTGGTTTCGAAACCAACACTGTCCAGATTAAAAATTTATCTTTTAAAACACATTTTATCAAGAGTAAACAGTGTGGGAAACACTCTTAGCAATCTAACCACCTATGGTACTTAGTGTTCTAAGTCACTTACCATCCTAGGATGACTTCCGGTGGTGAGTTGAGTTCTTCGGAGCCTTTGTAGATTTCTTCTTTTTCAACCGAAGTGAACCGAGACTCACTAGACTCTAACTCAAGTTACATTGACCATTTTACCTTTGACACGAAATTCGACAAACATAAAACATGGACCTTTCAGACACGAATTACGACTCCCTCTATGCTCCATCAGTCACCAATGCTCAGTAGGGATTCATATTTCATCCAACACAACACAAACATAGATAAAGCATATATATAAAAGCAACATATCAAAATATATAACATCAACATTACCGATGGTTTTCCGACTAAACGTTTTGTTCACTTTCTTGTTTTAAACATTAGGTTTCTCTTTCCATCGTACATCGTACGATCTTCTGCAGGAATCCCTCACTTTGGAGGACATGGTTTGGAATAACCCATCAAACCATGCATCACTTCTCAATATTACTTATTAGAGGAACGTTTTCATCGTTGCTTTTCATGGGATTTACCATCATGAAATATATGTCAACGTATGTAGCAAATGTAAGCATATATGTTTATATATTCAATAGTTCATGGAATAAGCCCATCATGAACATATATTCATCATTAAATCAAAGGAAAAACAATAAGTTTATACTCACAAACTACCCACGTTTCCCCCACTTTTACCGCGCGATTTGATGACGGTTGATCCATTAGTTTCTCCCCTTCCCTCTAAGCTTTAGAACCTTGAGTTTTTCTTTAGTTTTTGAAGAAGAAAAACCACCAAATCAGGCCCTTAGGTTGCTTCTGTTTTTCTCCCTCTCTTCCTCTTTTTTATTTTTTTATGTTTCAACTCCTTAAAATGGAGAGACATAGAGGGATTGACCCTAGTATAACCAATCTCTCATTGTCTCCCTAGATTTTCTCTAACTCTATTAGTTTCCTAAAACTTTTCTCACTTTCTTCCTTATCTTCTTTGACCAAGATAGAGATTTTAGCAATTTTGGCAACAAGAATTTCTTCCTAAAGGCTATACGGTTAGGGTTCCCTGGGATTGGATGGTGGTGATCACGTGATCACCATCCAAGTGTTCACACTATTTTAATTTTTATAAAACCCTAGTATTTCATATTTATCCAAGTGATAAGATTGGCTAATTAGTTAACAAAATTTTAGGGAGAGAATAGAGGAGAGATCGACCTCCTCTTTATGCTTGGTCGACTCCCACATTGTGGCCCTTATTTTTGTGCCAAATTGATTTTCTAAAAATTATGAAAACCTACTGAAATATTCACAAGTGTCTCTAGTTTAGATCCAACAGTTCGGATGATCCCAAAACTTGCTAGACTACCAAAAATAACCCTATCTTTAATTTAGAGTAAATTTTTTAAGTTTTGTGTAAAAATGGGATTCCTAACAATTTTAGCATTAGTGGGCCGATCCTCTCCTATTGAGAGATCGACCACTCTCTCTCTATCTATTTTTTTTTCCAAAACTCTAAAATCACTTCCATATCTTATTTCCTAAAATATCTCCTTCCAAACTAACCTAGAGTAATTCCCAAGATTTAATATTTCCTTCCTCTAGGTACACACGTTTTCTACCTTGGGTGGGGTCCACACGGTTTCCACATATTATATATATTTATATATAATCTATATTTATATATATATATATACATAAATCTAAATTTTATACGCCCCACATATACGTCCCTTTTTATGCATGCATTTAATTAGTTAGCCTCCCTATATATATATTTATATATATATATTATATTGCATGCATTTAATTAAATAAAACCTCTCTCACATATATATATATAGCATGCATTAGATACATGAAAATCATAATAATAATCATATTATAATTATATGTACATCCACATACACATCCACATACTATTTCCACATAAAAATTATAATAATAATATTATTATATATATGTACATGCACATACACATGCACATACTATTTTCCACTTGCATGCATGCATGCATGTAAACTTTTACGTAAACGCGTACGCTGTACGCCTTGTATAGCTATATATATATATATCTTGCAAAAGTGTTTTTGCAACTATCTAACTATTCCTTTCATGTTTATAACTCTACATATGCTGTGCAAAATCATTTTTGCACTACTTTTCATCCTATCCTACGCATGAGGTACTAGTTTAGTTAAAGGTTGGAATTAGTCCGTCAACTTCTTACTCATCACACGAGGTCACGTATGGCATTACTTCCTTTCACGTGCATAGTTTTATTTGCCAGGCTCTCTTTGCAGATGCCATCCCATATTGGGTGTGCGCCAAACCTTGGGCCCAGCCCATGGGCTTTTCAAGGCATAATCAAGACTTTTTCATGGTGTTATAGTTTAGTTTTTGGGGTGGGTTAAATAACTAAAACATTTAGACATAAAATGGAGTTATTTGATGTTAGACAACGATAGGAATTGTTTGTGCCTAGAAGTAGGACTTGTTTGATTTGATTGTTTCTTTAGAGAAGATGGCTCGAGGACGAAGAAATGCTGCTGACAACAACGAATAGAACTCTGGAGCGAATCGAGGAGAAGCGAACGCACCCCAAGATGAAGTTTATAACCGAACTGAGCGATTAGAGAATAACTTAGATAGGGTGGTTAAAGTTTTTGGGAGAATCACCGATAATATATGGAATACGGTCGATAATCTCAAAACCCTCCACCACCACCACCACCATAGAATGTGGGGGTTAGCATCCTTAAGGATTTGCAAGGGTTACATCTCAAGGAACTCACAGATATGGAAGACCCGTCGAAAGCAGAAGAATGGCTCGTAAACGTCAAAAAGAAGTTTACGGCCACGGGAGCAGTGGAAGAGCATCATATTTGTTTAGCGACGTACTTATTCGAATGAGAAGCGGAACATTAGTGGGGTTCGATTACTTGTGCTCACAATGTAGGAGCTATGACATGGGACCAATTCGAGGAAATCTTCCTGCAAAGGTATTTTCTGAACACGGTGCGAACTCAGAAGAGTATTAAATTTATGGGCTTTGTGCAAGGAGGCATGACTGTTACGCAATACGAGAAGAAGTTTACTGAACTCTCTCGTTATGCGCCACACGTCATTGCTATTGAACTTCTCAAGGCACGTAAGTTTCAAGGAGGGTTGAAGTCAGCAATTAGAATTAGAGTAGTTCCATTCTATCATACAGAATACGCGAGGGTCGTAGAAGTAGCGTTAGTAGTCGAGGCGGAATGGGAGCACAGTCAGAAGTAGCATGAGCAACAGAAGAAGCATAAGCCGAATCCAAAACCGGCACCAAGGAACCACAATCAGCAAGAAGCGAAACTGCAACCTCGTAACGGCGAAACACGAAAATGCTATCGATGTGGACGGGAAGGTCATCTATAAAAAGATTACAGTCAGCTGCAACCAGGATTATGATAATATCAACGAACTCAACGGCAACCACAGAATCAACAGTACGCTCGTCCCCAGAATGGACAATTTCGATAGCAAAACCAACCACGGAATAACGCTCAACCTTATCAACCCTAAGCTCAGGAGCAAAACCAAGGAATCAAGGGCACGTTAATCACCTAGCACCACCCGAGGTGAGAGCGGAAATTGCGGCGATATAAGGTAGATTTCTTATCTTTATTTCTTAGGCTAAGGTATTGTTTGATTCGGGTGTATCTCATTCTTTCATGTCTGTCCATTTTGTTGTGTCTTTGGGGTTAGTACCCACTTCTCTAAACAATAAGTTGCATATCTCCTCACCTTTAGGGGGAACTGTTGTGCTGGACTGGTTATCCGTCCATTGTGTCACGTTAGACTGTCTTAATAGGAAGGTTGCATTTGTCACACCGAATGGACAAAATTTTTCTGTTCAAGGTGAGAAGGAGAAAATCATTGACCTGATGATGACTGGAGCCATTAGGTGCCGAATGACTGACAGACACTGAGCTCCGTTAGAATTTCTCAAAGAGGAGAGTGTTCTGGTTTCAACGAAGGAATACATACCTATTGTTTTCGAATATGAAGATGTATTTCTAGAAGAGTTGCCAGTGTTACCTCCTCCCAGAGAAATAAAATTTTGCATCGACATTCAGTCGGGAATAAAGGAGATTTTGATTCCACCTTATCGAATGGCGCTACAAGAACTGAAGGAGTTGGATAATCAACTTCAAGAGCTACAACAACTCAGATTCATCCGATAAACCAAATCGCCATGGGGAGCACATGTGCTATTAATAAGAAAGAAAGATGAATCCCTAATGCTATGTATCGACTGTCGTCAACTCAACAAAGTCACGATCAAGAACAAATATCCGTTGCCAAGAATAGACGACCTCTTTGATCAACTCAAAAGAGCAAGGCATTTCTCAAAGATCGATTTACGTTCGGGATATCACCAGTTGCGGATTCGAGAGAAACATCGAGAAGACCATGTTTAGTACTCATTACGGACATTTCAAATTTCTAGTGATGCAGTTCAGACTAACCAATGCACCTGCAGCGTTCATGGACCTAATGAATAGAGTATTTAGACCGTACCTAAATAAGTTCATAGTCGTATCGTAGATGATATTCTTATCTGCTCGAAGACATGAGAGGAGCACGTAGAGCACTTGAGTATAGTGTTGCAAACACTTCGTGAGCATCAATTATACACTAAGAAAAAGCAAATGCGACTTCTGGATGACAGAAGTTCGATTTTCCGGACATGTCATATCAGAACACGGGATAATGGTGGATCCAGACAAGATCGCAATAGTAGTTGGATGGGAGTGACCAAAGAATGTTTTTGAAATCCGTAGATTCTTAGGATTAGCGGGTTACTATCAACAATTCGTAGGGAATTTTTCTAGGATCGCGGCACAAATGATGAGGCTAACGAAGAAAGGAGTCAAATTCGAATGGAGTGAGGAATGCGAAAAGTCTTTCGAAGAGTTGAAGGAACGACTTACGACTACACCAATACTCATAAAGCCAGAACTAGGAATAGGATACACTGTCTACTGTGATGCATCACGTAACGGATTAGGAGGCATGCTGATGCAAGGAGGAAAGGTGGTAGCATACGCATCACGAAAACTGAAGACTCATGAAAGGAATTACGCGACTCACGACTTAGAGTTAACAGCAGTTTTCTTCGCACTAAAATTGTGAAAACACTACCTCTATGGAGAGAAGTTTGAGGTCTTTTCCGACCATAAGAGCCTGAAGTATATATTCACGCAGAAGGACCTGAACTTGCGGCAAAGGACATGGTTGGAGTTCCCGAAGGACTACAACTTCTTAATGAGTTACCACCTGGGAAAAGCGAACGTTGTAGCGGACGCGCTTAGTAGGAAAAATCATTGGGCGCTAGCATTCTTTATGATGCTAGAAACGGTAGCGAAGAATGATCTTTAAGTTAGGGAAGGCGTGGAGAATACGTATTTAGCACATGTCGTAGAGGAACCTGTCATTCTCAAGAATATAGTGGAAGCTCAATTACATGACGACACGCTTCAAAAGATGCAAGCGTAGATTCAAGCGAACGAGGCACCTCAAGAGTGGACTCTAGGAGCTGATGGTAGGATATTATTTCAGGGTAGGTTATGCGTACTAGAGATGGAGGGGCTGAAGAAGGAGATCCTAGTGATGGCACACAAGTCTACGTTCTCGATACATCTAGGCGAGCATTGAAATGGCACCTTACGAAGCGTTATATGAAAGGCCTTGTCGAATACCCTTGTGTTAGACAGAGGTGAGCAAGAAGAACGTCTTAGGACCCGATATTATACAGGAAACCGTAGAGAAAGTGCAACTCATCAAGGAGCGAATCCAGACAGCACAGAGTAGATAAAAGAGCTCAGCAGATCATAGGAGAAGATGACTCCAGTTTAATGTCGGAGACCACGTATTCTTGAAAGTGAGTACGAAGACCAGAATCAAGAGATTCGGGAAGAGAGATAAATTTATCACCTCGTTATGTCGGACCGTTTGAAATACTCGAATGAGTTAGGGAACTGGCGTATCGATTAGCATTACCATCACATCTTGCGGGAGTACATAACGTTTTTTTGTATCTATGCTCCGACAGTATCACGCTAACCCATCAATGAGCATACTATGTATAAGGTTAAACCCGTTTGCATCTTAGATACAAAAGTACAAGAACTTTGTAACAAGTTAATTCGGTATGTAAAGGTGCATGGCAGCATTATAGCCTAGAAGAAGCAACTGGGAGTTAGAATCGACTATTCTAGAGAAGTATCCAGAATTATCTTCAGGTATATAGTTCGAACCTACTGTGTGTTTTTGAATTTCGGGACGAAATTCTTTTGTAGGGGGTGATAGTGTAACATCCTAGATTTTCTTAGCTTGGTTGGAACCAGAAGTGGGCTTTAAGCCCATGGGCCCAAAATAGCCCATAAAATAGTTTGGATGTAAGTCCAAAATTTTTAGTTAGTTAGTGGGGTGGAAACATAGAAATCTTGCCCTAGGATCCATGCATGCATAAAATGAAATAAAAATAATCAATTTTAAACGTTTTAAGTGAGGAAGTTAAAATACATAAAATAATAGATACATTAGTGTGGGGCATCCATGTGGGCCCCACATAATAATTAAAAAAACGTGGGCAGCAACAGTGCGCCACACAATGGGGGGTTTTGGATTTTTGAAAAGTCTTTTTAACACAAAACTCTATCTTTTAAATGTTTTGAAAACTATAAACACCTAATTATTGTTAGATAAATATTACATTATCCTTTTAATTAGATAATTATCCTCAAACTTGGGAAACAAGTATTAGATAACAACCATTAGACCATGTTTATCTAAACTTTAGTCAATCCTAACCATCCAAAAAGGTTTCCCAAATCCTAAATATTCCTTATTTTAAATTATCTACTAAAACCTAAATTCTATCCCTATTTTATCTCCAATTCATAGTAGATAATTATAGCCATTAGATTTATTTGATATCTAATCTCAACCATTCAAATTAGACAAACATTAGAAGCTAAAAATCAGCCCCTTTTATAGAAATCGATTCAGCATAATTGTTTTATTTTTGGATAATTACAAAGAGAAAGTTCTTTTTTGTTAAAGTGTGATGTATAAGGTTAGAGGGGGGGCTGGTCGAACCCTATAAATACCCCTCACCCTAGTTCGAACTCCTCATACCACTCAACTCTCTCTCTCTCTCTCTCTCTCTCTTTCTCTCTTAGTTTCTCTCTAGTTCTCTATTTCAAGTTCAAGAAGAAGAAAAACCCGAAATCCTTCAAAATTCTCTCTTTTCTTCTTCTTATTCTTTTCTTTCTTTTTCTTTCTTTCTACTCTTTTCTTATAAAACCTTTGTTGAAGAAGAAGTCAAGCTTGGAGCCCTAGAAGTCCTTCGGAGAATAGCCATTCTTAAAGCCTCGAGGATTTAAGAAAAAAAGGTAGGGGAAACCCCCATCCTAAAATTGTTTTTTTTATTTAAATTCTCTTAAAATTGTTTATGAAATATGTTTTCAAAAAGTTGTTTTAAAAAATCATCATGTTTTTCAAAATCGTTTTCTACAAAATATTCACATGTTTTCAAAAAGGTTTTCTGCATAAAAAGCATTATTTTGGGAGAGTGAACACGAGTGATTTTCTTTCTTTAATAACCTATCCAAGTTAAAGTAGAAAGATGAGAGGCTTTAAAAGAAACACCATGGGTTTTTAGTTGCTTTAGTAACTATGAGTAGTAATACTTACAAGTGGTATCAAAAAGTTCTCCATAAGAGAAGTTAGATGTGTACTCCCTAAGAGAGGTGACACAGTTTCAAACGTAATTTCGTCAGTTGAGATGTGTGATTGTGGTATTATGAAAGTGATGTGTTGTTTGGCCTAAGAAGCACTACTTTGAGAGGCATTTCCATAAGAGAAAAGTTTATATCTAGATCCGTCGAGAAGACGGTGGTTGGTTTCCAGAACAACCCTGACAAAGGAAGAGGAACATTATTAATAATAATAATGAAAAGTTATTGGTATACAGTTTTCTAAAACTCATTCTCTACTATTTTGTAAATTATGCTTTCAAAAGTTGTTTGATTTGGGAAAGAAATCTGATATATTTAAAAAAATTGAAGTTGGCCAAAAGCTATGACTAGCACCAGTTTCAAGGTAAGTTTTCTAAAACTATGAATCATGTAGCATGCATGGGATAGATGGGTAAAAGGTTTGTTTGTGTTGTTTATTTGTTTGAAAATTGTTGGTATTAGTCTTTTTTAACCTATATTTTAGTTGAACCTACTGAGCTTCGTTCACCCTACATTTTCCCCCCCTCACAGATCTCGGAAGAACCGAGAAGCTTAGGTGTCAACGATCGGAGTAGAGATTGCCGGTAGAAGACAAGTAGGTTATATATAGAATCTTTTAGCAAACAATAAGTGATGTTTACATCACATGGGGTTCAGATTCTAAGTATTCTTTACTTTCTTTTCCTTTTATTCCAAACAATAGTTCAGTTTTCTTTTCTTTCATTATCATTGTTTCAGAGAACAAGTTCTTTAGAAATAAAGTATTTGAGGTAGTTCTTTACATTTGTTTATATTTATTACTTTGAATATCCATACTTATGAGTTTCTTTCTATACCCAAGAGCTACATATTCTTTCTTCAAATCTATCAGCATTTTTGTCAAATGTAATCAAATACACAAGCTGAAGTTTGTGTATGTTTTCTAGACTGAATGACCTGGAATTAGGATCTGGCCTTTCGTTTTCAATTGTGTATTTGCACTCTTGAAACTCCATGCTTCCTGTACGCTTTCAAACTGTTTTGCTGATCGTTTGAACCTCAAGAAATTATTTTCGTTTCCGCACTTATTTACCTTAGTGACATCTCGAGACCTGGGTCATTGATTTGACATGAGAATGGGTCGGACCATTGGATCCGGGATCGGGGCGTCACACTCGTTAACCATCATTCTCTCACGCTCCTTTAAATAAGGACGCATCATCGGCACGACTCGTCAATCACAATCTTCTTATGCTCTTTTAAATAAGGACGCATCATCTGAGTTACAGCCATTCCCCATGAGAATGCTAAGTTCTCTCCAAGTGAGGAATAGTTGTAGCCCAATCACTAGTATGGAAAAGTTCTCAAGGCAAGAGATACAGAGATCTCCCAGAGCATAAACTATCCACCTTGTATCTCCGTTCGTTGAGATAACAGAAGCAAAGGTCAGATCATTTACATTTATGTACTTATCTTTCCCATTTTGTTTTTCAATAAAAAACCGAACTAACCGTTTTCAAATGCATGAGAGTTCACATACTATATGTACATGAGATGAGGCACCAATGTTGATATAAAACCCCATTTACGAAGTAGAAATTGACTAACGTTGGGCGGTTATCAGGCACCTAACACCTGCCTGACCCGTAACTAGGACCCCGTACCTAGAATTTCTACACAATACATCGTAGACCGAGTTAATCAGAAGAAGATGTTACTTGGATCTCTTTGGAGACGATTGCGGTAGTAGTGGTAAGGCCTTCGAGAGCTATAGAGGACACGCGGGAGATCGGAGCGACTCGCACGTCTCAGGTTCCCTCGGTATCCCCGAGCCTTCTCTTTTCGTAAAAGAAAGGTGAGGAGAGAGGGAAGGAGCATAATAGTCGTCTCCAGATCTCTCTTTCTTATCTCCAGCAATGTCCTCCGCTCAGTTCGGGTGGCCGGTCGAAAGGCGGGGTGCCACAGCTGGCGACTCCACTAGGGATATAGAGAGTCCAGTTTGAAAAGTAAAGGAGTTTTACTTTCATCATTTACATGATATACTTCACATAGCACATATATTACACTTGTTTTACTCATATCATTTCTCACGTGCAGTTTTGATCTCTGGTCACCGATTAGGAAACTCGTGGGTTTGCATAGACTAATGCCCGACTCATGGTCATATGGGATATCACAGTTGAAACATCACAACTTTAGCCTTATACTAAAGACCAGCTTCGTGCTGCGAGGTATATCTTGCTGAGGTGAACTAAGCTAATCCTAGTACGATCTAGTTGAAATCATTCATTGCACCCATAAACACTCGTAAAACTAAAACCTACGAAAGGATTGCTATTATATTGCATTACTAGCGCCTAAGGCTTTTTCATGTTAACATATATTTTTTGCTCAGACTATTCAGGTCCTAGGTGGAGAAGAAACAAACAGGAACAACAATTATCCCAAAGTTTACGCTTGATGGAAGCTCTGACACAGGGAAACAGCGAATCTTTCAACGATTCATTGCAAGGTGGAGAGCCAAATGCAAATAGATGATCGATCGACCTACAGAAGAGGAACAAATCATTATCATACTGAAACATCAATCTGGAATATAGCTGGCCGCTAAGTCTTGTAGCAAACAAGCTATTGTCCGAATTAGTATAATCAGGTACGCAAATCGAAGACGCCATGAAGAATTGGGCAAAAGCCGCATCCAATACCATTGGAGATGGTAGGTATAAAAGACAGGGAAAAGAGCAAGTTAACTTCATCAATGCTCCACAATCAAGACCTGGTCCTACCAACAACCAAGCTAAGGTACAGAATCGGCAGCAAGGGCTAAATCGAAATTAGTATCAAGCGAAGAAGTAATATCAGCCAAGGGAGTACTCCAAGTTACCCCACACACTGACTGAATTACTTCCAGAACTGGTTGAGACAGGCATGATTTGGCTTAGAGAGCCTAGATCTATGGAGGAACCATTTCCCCCGTGGTACAATCCAAAAGAACACTGTAAGTTTCACCAAGTTGCAGGACATGCTACAGATACTTGCAGGTTACTAAAGAACTTGGTTCAGAACTTGTTGGAAGACAACAAAATCAACATTCCGGGAGTACATGTGCCTAACAGAAAGCCGAATGTTGAACACAATGCTCTTCATTTGCACCGATCTGATGACAATCAAGGTGTCCATTACATCGAATGCAAAGAAATTACAGATCCGACCAAGTTCATCCAGAACCAGCATAACAGTTTATACGAGATAGGACAGACAAGTCAACCAGGAATTGTCATCCAATGTCCAACCAACATCTCACAGAAGGAGGTACTTGCAAGGTTATGGCCCATCCAGACTAAAGAAATGGCCTTATCCTCACTTGCAGAAGATGACGAAGAACTAGCCATGACAAACCAAACAATAATTGGTATAGGTAACGTTCGTATCAAGAACTCTAAGCCTAACTTGTTTTCAGTGATGAAACAGCCAGGAACGAGGCAGCATAATCGGATAAACATAGTCAACAAGGATGTCAACAAAGCCCTGACACAAGCACTTGTATGGGTAGAACCCTTTAAAAAAGCAGACGAAGGGTGTCAGGAAATACAATATCAGACCCGAGCAGGCAGAATCTTCAAACTTCCTAACATAAGAGCTGAGAATCCCGCTGCAGTATTACAGGCTCCTCCAATTCAAGTACTTGTCCAATCAACAAAGGACTTGCAAGTTGAAGACCAACCCATCATGAATCAATTGTAAAAGACAAAAGCCAACGTATCCATCTGAGGATTACTGGAAGCATCAACTGGTCACAGAGAAACACTCATGAAAGCACTCAACTCAATGCAGGTGGCAACAGGGATCACTCCGGCAGAACTTGTCAATGCAATAGCTCCTACTGGCAATGAAAATTTTATTTTCTTCTCAGATAAGGATTTGCTACCTTATGAAGGAAGCCAACATAACCTTCCTCTATACATTACAGCCGGGTAGGGTCTTTTGCTAATTCTAAGAGTGCTAATTAACAACGGTGCAGGTGTGAACATCTTTACGCTCAAAGCTGCCAAGATCACGGGCTTAACGGAAAAAGAAATGATGTTTAGGGAAGATCAATGGCCGAAAAGATGTCACCAGCAAATTCACTACAATGATACTCATAGTGTAAGGTCAATGAGTTTGCTTATGTGTTTTTGTTTATCGATTTTCGTGTCAAAAGTAAACTCAAGAATGTATTTGTAGCTTGAGTTAGAGTCCAGAGAGTCTTGGGTCGAATCGGTTTGAAGAAATCTACAAAGGCTCTGAAGAACTCAACTCACCCCCAGAACAACATCGTAGGATGGTTAGAGACAGAGAAACTAAGTACCATAGGTGGTTAGATCATTAGAGTGTTTCCCACACTTTTAAATTGCCTTAACAAATGAGTTTTAAAGAAAAAAACTGAATTTGGGGTGTTTGGTTTCGAAACCAAAGTAAAACTGATGGGTATTTTAAAATAGGGAACAAGGAGTTTCGAAACCAAATTTAATCTGATAACAGATTAAGTTAGGTTTCGAAACTAAACTTGTTGGTTTCGAAACCAAATCTCGTCTGATAACAGATGAAGTTTAGTCTTGAAACTGAACAGTTTGATTTCGAAACCAAACTTTAATTGTTGTCAGATGAAGTTTGGTTTCGAAACTAAAATCGTTGGTTTCGAAACCAAAATAGTTGGTTTCGAAACTAAAAGACCAAAAAACCATCAGTTACCTTTTGGTTTCGAAACCAAAGGCATTGCTTTCAAAACTATTTGGTTGGTTTCGAAACCATTTGGTTGGTTTCGAAACCATCGCCCAGATTCAAACTTTTCTGGCAATTTTTTGAGCTGTAAAGAGATTCTTTTTCAACTTTTTGCACATTCCCACCTAAGCATGTCTTAGTTGGTTTATTGGTGCATGGAAAACATTTAATAAGTGGGATAAGAGGGATAATGGAATGACCTCCCATTTCACATGATGATGTATAAGAATAAACTTGTTTATTCTGGTTTAGATCAGGACATTTCACTATAAATAGGGGTTGATCTTCCATTGTTCAAATCAACCAATCACCCCTAACCTCAATAAGTGCTTGGAGAGTTCAGCTCGAAATTTATAGATTCCAAGCTTATTGAACTTAGTTCAAATCCTTCCCATTTCAAACCAAAAACTCTATTTTTGTGCCAATGGATTTCCGGTGGTTGAGCTTGGAGTGTTAAGCTCGTGGTGATATACTCGATGAGTCAAGTTTTGGTTCAAGGTGCGGGACTTGCAGAGTTCAAGTTGTAAACGCATCACTGTCCACTAAAAGGCAAATTCATGGAGTTCGAATTTGTGGAAGAACTGTACACCGTAGCTGTTAGAGCGTAGAGGGAGCCGTAATTCGTGCCCATCGACTGGTAAATCAGTTTGTAATTTTTCATTAACTTTTAGTGGATTCTTTTCTGGACTAGGTCCCTGGGTTTTTCCCAGTTTGGGTTTCCTCGTAAACAAAATCTCTTGTGTATATTTACACACTTTTTATTAGATTAAATTATTCGATTCTCATTCTTAATTCCGCATATTAAGAATCGAATAAGTCAATACTCTTGTTGGAGATTATTGTTTTGTTATTTATCACCTTTATAATATTTAGGTGATTGTTTGATCCTTAACCTTAGTCATATTGACATACGGTTAATCCAACTAAAACCGTAGGACATTTAGACTTTCACATAGGTTGGGTCCACACCGGAGTGCAATTCCTCATAATGGATATCGAATCTAATTTCAATTTACTTTTCAAGAGACTATGGCTCCACCACTCAAAAGCAGTTGCGTCTACCTTACATCAAAAGGTAAAACTCTTTCACGCAGGAAGAATTATCGTAATTCACGGTGATAGAAACCCTCCAAGAGTAGAAGCAATCATGCCAGGAATTGAGTCAGCAATCTGCAACTGCACTGAAGAAATCATCTATTCAGTCATCTACAAAGCTCCAATTCGCAAGAAAATCCCGAGTAGTTGGACTACCCTCGTGTAAGGAGGGAATGTCCACATCCCTTGAACATTGTATAGTCGCATTTTCATCTTCTATATTTTCTAAAAAACAAAAAAATTCAAAACATTACAAAATACAAAAAGATTTCAAAAACCTTTTGAAAATCAAAAACTTCTAAAAGCCCAGTTTCAGATCTAACTCCCGATGACAAGGAAGATGCAGTGTCCGAAGATGATTATGAGGAAATCATTCCAAATGAAATCCTTAAGTCACTGGACTAACTCGAGGATAGGCCCTAGCCAGTTAAAGAAGAAGTCGAGATCGTGAACCTAAGCACGGAAGACAAGCCTCGAATGGTCAAAATTGGGACTACCTTATCCTTGGATGAAAGAAGGGCGATGATCGAACTACTGTCAGAGTACAAAGAAATCTTTGTCTGGTCTTATGAAAACATGCCTAGGCTTGAAACCAGTATTGTAGAGTATCACTTGCCAATTTATCTGGATGCTAAGCCAGTTGAGCAAAAGCTCCGCAGAATAAGGCCAAAATGGGCAGTCAAGATGAAAGAAAAGATTACGAAGCAGCTCGATGCTCAGTTTCTAGTCTCCATCAAATACTTAGATTGGTTAGCCAACATAGTCCCCGTACCCAAAAAGGACGACAAGGTCCGAATGTGCATCGACTACAGAAATCTGAACAAGGCAAGCGTTAAGAATAACTTTCCATTGCAATACATCGACATTTTGGTTGACAATGCAGCAGGTCATGAATTGCTATCATTCATGGACGACTACTTAGGCTACAACCAAATCAAAATGGCAGAGGAAGATATGGACAAAACTGCATTCATCACACCATGGGGAGCTTACTGTTACGAAGTAATGCCCTTTGGTCTAAAAAATGTAGGTTCAACTTATCAGAGAGCAATGATTACCCTATTTTATGACATGAGTCATAAGGAAATAGAAGTCTATGTGGATGATATGATCGCCAAGTCTCCAACATGAGAGGATCACATCCCAGTCCTAATAAAGCTATTCAAAAGGCTCAGGAAGCTGCGGTTAAATCCAAACAAATGCATCTTCAAAGCAGAATCAGGGAAGTTACTTGGTTTCATCGTCAGTCATAGAGGCATCGAGTTAGATCCACATAAGATCAAGGCCATCACAGAAATGCCTATTCCAATATATCAGCAGGTTTGTTGCACAACTCACACCCATTTTTGAGCATATCTTCAAACTGCTTCGAAAATATGTACCTAAAATATGGAACGAAGGTTGCCAAGAAGTATTCAAAAAGATCAAAGGCTATCTGACAAATCTTCCTATTTTGATTCCTCCACTTCCAGGTAAACATCTATTTCTCTACAGTTCTATAATAGAAACGTCCATGGGAGCAATGCTTGCATAATACGATGAGAACTGTCGCCAAGAACGTGCCATCTATTACATCAGTAAGACACTTTCAGGGTACGAGGTCAGATACACTCTCCTTGAAAAGATATGTCTCGCACTTTGTTCCTTGTGGTGAGTTGGAACACGTTGTAGCATCATAACCCAATCCTTTCTTATCATTAGCAGTTTTGGCTGCATTCAACAAGTTAGATATAAAATTAGAACCATGATTAAATTTATCTAACAAGTTATTTGATAAGACCAAGTCTCTCTTGGTTACATCAAGAGTGGAATTAAGAGACTTGATTTCATCTAAGGCTTTTTCATGATCCAACTCAAGAGAGTTAATCTTGATGAGTAGCCTTGAAATCTCCTCTTCAAGTTGCTTTGTTTTGTTGGAGCTTTCTTGCAACTTGATCATGGCTTCATCCCGTTCAGTTTGTATGAATGACAACTTCCCATCCAATACTTTGTTTTCCTTGGACAGGTCCAAGCTCTTTTTGAGGAGATTTGCACACAATTCCTCCGGGTCTATTTCCTCATCACTCTCCTCATGATCACTAGAGGTGTCAGCATTTTTGAATATCTGAGAGAGAGTAGCAGTCATAGCCTTCATTTCCTCCATTTCTTCATCACTAGTATCACTAGTATTGGAGGATGAGTCGGAGTCGTCAAGAGTGACCTTCATTGCTTTCTTAGCTTTGGCTGAAGCTTTGTTTGGACATTCATTAGCCATGTGTCCAAAGCCATGACATTTGAAGCATTGAACTTCTCCAGAGTTCTTCTTCTCAAACTTTTTATCAAAGTTCTTGACTTTGTCATGTGGCCTTATTTTGGAAGACGAACCAAATCTTGGTTTTTGGAACTTCTCCTTTTTATTCTTCAAGAAGTTCTTGAATTGTCTAGTAAGGAGAGCCATTTCGTCATCACTTGAGAAATCATCTTCCTTGGAACTTCTTGAGGCTGTAAAAGCAATGTTCTTTGATTTCCTTGAAGATTTGAATCCAACCTCAAATGTCCTTAAATTTCCTGCAAGTTCTTCAGGAAGAATAGCATCAATATCTTTACTCTCCTCGATAGCCGTAACTTTGGCTTGAAATCTCTCGGGAAGAGATCTCAAAACCTTACGAACTATCTTGGAGTTAGGAATAACTTCACCCAAAGCAAAAGAGTTGTTGACAATGTCATTTAACTTGGCATAAAATTCATCAAAGGTTTCATTGTCATCCATTCTAATGGTTTCAAATTGGGTTGTTAACATTTGAAGTTTTGCTATTCTAACAGTCCTAGTACCTTCATGGGTTACCATTAAGATGTCCCATGCCTCCTTTGCTACTTCACAATTAGATATACGACGAAATTCGTCAGCTGTTACAGCAGCATAGATGGCATTGAGAGCTTTGCTATTTCTAGTAGCAGCATCAGTTTCATCGGTGGTCCATTGGTCTTCCGGTTTAGGAACTTCCCTAGAGTTGTCTCCGGTACCAGTCATCATGGTAGGAGGAGACCAAGCAATTTCTACAGTTCTCCAAACCCTTTGGTCTAGGGACTTGAGGAAGGCCCTCATTCTGGCTTTCCAATAAGGATAGTTGCTGCCATTGAATAATGGTAGTTTGTTTACAGCACTACCTTCTCTTTGTGAATCCCTTTAGACACAAATAGGGGTCACACTTAGGTTGTTAAACCCAACAAGTGAACCCGCTCTGATACCAATTGAAAGTCTAAAATCCTTACGGTTATTAGTTGGAATAACCGTATGTCAATGTGACTAAGGTTAAGGATTACACAATCACCAAATAAAAATAATATTGGTGATAAAGATGGAAACTAAAATCTCTAATCAAGAGTATTGACTTATTCGATTCTTTAACATGCGGAAACAAGAATCGAATATTTCAATCTCTTAATAAATATAAAGATATGCACAAGAGATTTTGTTTACGAGGAAACCCAAACTGGGAAAAACCCCGGGACCTAGTCCAGAAAAGAATCCACTAAAAGAAATGAAAACTTACAAACCGATTTACCACTCGATGGACACGAATTACGACTCCCTCTACGCTCCAACAGCTACGGTGTATAGTTCTTCAACAAATTCGAACTCCACGAATTTGCCTCTTAGTAGATGATGATGCGTCTCCAACTTGACCTCCGCAAGTCCCGCACCATGAACCAATACTTGACTCTTCAAGTATCACCACTTGCTTGACACTTTCAAGCTTCACCACCGGAATACCACCGGCACACAAAAACAGAGTTTTGGTTTAAAGTGGGAAGGATTTGAACCAAGTTCAACAAGCTTGAGAACTAAGAATTTCGAGTTTGAAAAACTCTCAAGAGCTTGTTGAGGTGAGGGGTGAATGGTTGATTGAATACTGGAGATTCAACCCCTATTTATAGTGAAGATGTCCAGCTCAATCCTAGACTAAATTATTAGTTCTAGGTCTAATGGTAGACACCATTATTGGGGATGAGAGAATAATCCATTGAGCCTCTCATCCCACTTAGAAATGTTTCCCACGCTCAATTATCTCCCTGAAACAAGGCTTAGAGGGAGATGAGCAATAATGTGTTAAAAAGTTACTTTACAGCTCAGAAAATCGCACTAAGAAAAACGAATCTGGGCGTTGGTTTCGAAATCAAGCCAGTCGGTTTCGAAACCAACATGTGGTTTCGAAACTGACCTGATTTGGTTTCGAAACCAACAAGCACCTGTGATGGTTATTGTCTTTTGGTTTCGAAATCAACAGGTTGGTTTCGAAACCAAACTTCATCTGAAGATAGATGTGGTTTTGGTTTCGAAACCAAACTGTTTGGTTTCGAAACCAAAATTCATCTGAAGACAGATGAGTTTTGGTTTCGAAACCAACAGTTTTGGTTTCGAAACCAAACTTCATCTGTCATCAGATAAAGTTTGGTTTCGAAATCAAACTGAGGTTGATTTCGAAACAGACTTTTCCCTATATAATAATACCATCAATGCAGTTGGTTTCGAAACCAAGCTTCTTGGTTTCGAAACCAACACTGTCCAGATTAAAAATTTATCTTTTAAAACACATTTTATCAAGAACAAACAGTGTGGGAAACACTCTTAGCAATCTAACCACCTATGGTACTTAGTGTTCTAAGTCACTTACCATCCTAGGATGTCTTCCGGTGGTGAGTTGAGTTCTTCGGAGCCTTTGTAGATTTCTTCTCTTTCAACCGAAGTGAACCGAGACTCACTAGACTCTAACTCAAGTTACATTGACCATCTTGAGTTTACCTTTGACACGAAATTCGACAAACATAAAACATGGACCTTTCAATCTCCCCCTTTGTCGATTTCGTGACAAAAACCATTTAAGAGAAAAAAAAAAAATAACCCTTCCCCATTACAGCATAATTCCTCTTACAATGTACTCAAGACATAATAAAGACACACTCCCCCATAGTTATGACATCTAAACCTTAGGAGTAATCTTTTGATGATTTCCTGCAAAGAATTCAAACTCATTCCAGAACAAGATAATACAGATAAGTAAGGAAACACAGTATCTTGTAATGAAAAACACATGAAAAACATAGGGATTTCAACCACTCCCCCTATGTATTTGAATTCTCTCCCCCATAGTTATACATACTCCCTGTTGGGTAATCATTCAGAATGATAAACACTTCTCCCCCTTTTTGTCAGAAATAGACAAAGGTGAAGGAAAAAAATCCCTGCAAGAAGATACATTCAGGTATATATGGAGAAAGGAAATAACTGATGCTTTGACAAAAAAAGAAAAACTGAATCATCCATCAATTGTTCTAACTTTCCAAGAATCAGATAAAGAGTTTTTAAAGAGTGAAAGATGAAGCCGCAAATGAAAGAAATAAAAATGAAGTATCATTCACAACTAATAAAACAAAAAAAAGAGCAACTAGCTATCCATCGTGGCAGAACTGGAGGATTCACCCGAGGAATCCTCATCTTCAGTGTCATCATCAGGCTCAATAGGGTGATCATGACTGGTCTTGGATCTTCCCTCTTCTGGTACACCAGGAATGCCTTCAACCCCAACCTTTGTAGCAATGGCATTCACAACGGGCACCAACATCTTCATGTATGCAAGGATGGTGTTGGTGGACTGTGCTTGTGCAACCCGTGCCTGTCATCGTATCTCCCTCCGAGTATGTCTGGATGTATTAGCAGGTACAGAAGGGATCGAGGGAGAAGGCTCAGTCGTAGCAGGAGCAG
>MVGT01003281.1:34358-48654 GCA_002174775.1 Macleaya cordata | reverse complement strand
GCAGCCCCAACAAAAGATCCCGCGAAGCCATAGATTAAGGTTCCTGTGGTTAGATGCCCCGATTCTTTCTATGGTGGGGCCGTCGACCGCTAGGAGGGTCTTGGCTTCTTGCACCACATCAGTTAGATCTATTCAGCTAAAGAAGGACTTAATTCAGCTCTCTTTTACCAGGTTCGTAAACCCATTCGACCTTATTTCCTGGCAAACCATGTTTGTCGGTGGTGTTGAGTAACTAGTTTAGCTGAGGTTCATATGCCTGCCCGATGGGTGTTAGATGCGGGGTAAGGTTGTTGGGGAATCTTCTCTAGATTAGTTGGGGGCCCTTGTCTAGTCTGCAATCGTCAAATCGTTGTACTTGGTTCTGATCTCGAAATAATCCTGACTGGGGTAACCCGGTCGTGTTCCTTGGCTATACTAGTAGAAGTACACTACTATTGTTCGTATATATATATGCAGGTTTTTCTTTGATGTTTTAATCGACTATGTAATATGCATTGCTTTTATAAATGCTTTTGACTTGTTATCTGATTAAATCACTGCATGTGATGATATTAGGATGATTGATCTACCTACTGAGTTTCTCACCCAATTGTTTTCGTGGTTTTACAGTTGACGGTTAAGGATCGAGGTAAGATCCTTAGTGGTGCTATGACGACGTGGTTGGCGAGGGATTTCCTTGTTTTGGGTTGATGTAGGTTTCCCTCTCTTCAGTCACAGTGGATGTTTTGCTACTGCTTTATGGCTCGGTTGTGAGCCTTATGTTACTTTGTTTACATGAAAACAACTCCTACTTTTTCTTTCTCACTATATATATATTTTGACAGGAACAACCAACATAACTATATATATTATATATCACAGTTATATCCGTGTTAAGTGAGAAATTTGAATGTCATAGTTATTTGCAGGGTTCTCCTGGTCCTACATCGTTGGGATTTCAGTTGAGAAAAAAGGAAAAAAAAATGGGTGGCAAATTTTTAATGCATACCTTTTGTTTAAATTTGCTTCCGCTGCGTATTTTCTTGTATGCACTGTGTCTATTAGGTGACGAAAGGTTCAGTTTACAGGGGAGACTCTGCCGGATTTGAGTCTCGTTGTAGACTGATGGTAATGTCCCTTATATTTGGGGTACGGGGCATTACAATGCTTGTTTGGATCTTCACCTGCAAAACCATGGAAAGTTGGTAGAAGATGTATCATTCCAGATTTAAGCTCAACAGCACCCTCAAGTGGAGGAATCTGAATGCAAAGAGGTTGTTGGTCCAAATCTGGTGCCTCTAACTCCTTAAGTGTTCTATGGTTCCCTGCCATCTCTTCTTGCTCGAATGTAACTAACTGGTTTGAAGGGTCCCTTGGTGGACTAGGTGGAAGGGAAGTATGTAATGCTCGAGTGTATTCAGGTGGTGTGGAAATTGGATGTGAAGATGATGGTGAAGGTGGAAAAGGTGCAAAATGCTCTTTTGACCTCAAATAAGACGATGTGAATTCCAATATCCCTTTAAGCCTTTGATCTACCTCTTCAGCAGTAAGCTCGGACATTCATTCATAAAATACCTAGACAAATAAAAACAAAAACTATTTAGAACAAATACTAAAATAGAAAACAAAACAAATAACAAATAACGAATTAATTAGGAAAAATAATCCCCGACGACACGGCGCCAAAATTGATATGCTAAAAAGTGTATCACTTAAATCCCTGCACTAAATATGATCATTATTGAGTATAGTAGTAAGCAAGGGTCATTCCCGCAGAAGATTGTTCCTAATTTATAAGTTATTGACACAAAACAAACTGAAACTAACTAGAGATTAAAAATAAAATTCAAAAACCTACTTAAACTAAATAGAAATAACTAAGACTATGTAGACACACTAAAGACACACTAAACACGTTGCACACAAAATTGGGGGGATTGGCTTCGATTTGATATGTAAACAAATTAAAGGAAAACAACTAGCTAAATTAGAATCTAAGAAAAATAGAATTTAAAAGGTTAAGTAAATATGATGAGAAATATGGTTAAGAGATCATTCGCCACCTCTAAACATGATTAATAGTTAATGATCAGATTTATCTTTCACTCTCTTTTGAAATTAATAACCCTAAGACAATCACAAGCTCGATTATCTCGATTCGTCTCTACTTTGTCGTTGAGTAAAACAAGCTCAATCTATTTCCATTAAACAACCTAGAACAAGCTCTCTAAATTTAATTTAATGAAAGCAATAATCCACAAAGGACATAGGTTAAATCAAGCAATAAACACACAAGCTCGGTTTATTTAACTTGAGTAATATTCCACTTGCAATCAAACGAAAATATCCCATAATCATGGACGACAATCCGCTACTTTGGTTTAGAAATCTTGACAAAACGAATCAAAACCCTAAACTAGCGATTGAATAACTATCACATTCATCTAGTTGCACAACTAAATAAACGAGACATCAATTCATACACAATAATAACAGTGAAATATTAACAACTTCAAAAGAAACATGAAAGAATAATTCTGAAATTGATTAATGGTTAATAATGTTTCGGGTTTAGAATTTCACCCTTAACCAAATAATTAATCTAGCTACATGATCCAGGTGGATCACCCATTAATAGTAGATGGCTGGTTTAGTAAGTTTCTCATATATGTATGAGAATCAACTTTTAGTAATTACTAATATAATAGTAGATGGCTAGTTTAGTAAGTTTCATATATATATATATATAAGAAGCAACTTTTAGTAATTACTAATATAATAGTATATACTTAACTTTCTATTTTAGAAGTCTACTATTGTGAAATAGAAAACCGCTGGGAGAAGACTTGGTTTCTAAGAAGGTTACCAATTAGAAACAGCCAAGTACTCTTTTCTATAAGTAGGAGTTAATCCCTTTGTGTAGGGGGGAGTTCTTTTTATTGATTTCTTTTGAAGGGTATAAACCTACGGGTTGTGTAAGAGTTACCATTGTTTTTTTTCTTTTCTGGTTAATTCTTTAAAGAATATTGAGAATCTTAGAGAGGTAAACTATCTTCAGCAGCATTGTCTTCTTCTTAATTCTATTATTTGTTCTTGATTGAATGTTCTTCTACTAGAAACCTTTGATCACTACACATGCTTGGAAGATTAACAAATAAATTCAGCAAACAAAACTAATTAAAAAGCAAGGGAAGAGAGGGTTTTTGAGATTTGCAAACAGCTATTGTGCTGAATATTTTTGGGCCCCTATTTTGAGAGTTGAAGACAACAACAACTTCTCTATTTTGTGCTGGTTTGGTGTGAAGAAAAGATAGGGCAGTAGCAGATTGAACTCAGCAGCAGCTTTCTTTATTTTGTGCTGAAAAATGGCAGCACAGCAGCAGCTATTTTGGCGTCAAGAAGAAGGAAGCAGCAGCCACATGCTCTGTCCCTAGCAGCACAACTCCCTGGCGTGAAGAAGCTACCTTCGTGTTGAAGAAGAAGCAGCAGCAAAGCCTCCCTGTTTTTGACGTTGATGAACAAAGAAAAAGGAAGAAACTAGCAACAACTTTGCACGATTTTGGCATTGAAGAAGAAGAGGAGCATCCCAAACGGCAGCAGCTGTTCTTTGTATGTGAATGAGCAGCAGCAACACTTCTTTTATTTCTCTCTAAAAAAAACACACAGCAGCTCTCTTCTTTCTCTCTTGTACGTTGAAAGTGAAGAAGTAGCAGTAGTTACAACTGAGAAGAAACCAGCAACATCTCTACACGTGAAGAAGAAGCAGCTTTCTCTCTTACGTTAGGATGAAGAAGAAGAAGAAGCAGCACAGCTGCTGTCGTCCAAAAGAATAGAGGAAAAATGGCAGCATCACCCTAACCTCTCCTTTCTCTTATGCGTCCAAACCCTACAGCTGTTTCTAAAAAATAAAAAAAAATAAAATACTTTCCACAACAGCTGTTGTTTTAAAA
The DNA here is from genome assembly GCA_002174775.1 of Macleaya cordata. Lineage (NCBI taxonomy): Eukaryota > Viridiplantae > Streptophyta > Magnoliopsida > Ranunculales > Papaveraceae > Macleaya > Macleaya cordata. The sequence continues at coordinate 44,725 of MVGT01003281.1, read as the reverse complement.
GAAAACCTAGCACTTTCTTTTTTTTAAAACTCCTCCTTACTTCTCTGCCGACCTCTATATATATTAAGCAGCTGCTTGATTCTTCTCTTATATATTTTTTAGAAGAGAATAAAACAAATACTATAATAACCTATTCAGCCGACTTCCCTAAAACAACCAGCTACTTGGTAACCGACCTAAATTCCCTACTTACAAATTTGGAACCTAATTTGTAAAGTGTTATGGCTGGTGGGTCCCACTTCAAGGGAATTACTAAACAAAACAAATAAAATCTGTTTTCTTCTTTTAACATGCAGGTGCCCTTATAAAATCATGTTGGTGCCTTTATCAATTTCGGTGATTTCAATTGGTTTTGCTCTTTCAATCTCTTCTTCGATATACCACGAACTTCGACAAATTGTAACGGCTTTACCACATTTTGACCACTCCACTCACATTCCCTACACATATCCAAAATACACTTAATTAATTAGAATAAAATAATTAACTAACTAATATAAATATGGAGGTATTAAATGTAATATATGTGTGCTTATCAATAGGAACTCTATGACTAACCCTATATAAATGTGAACTTTTATTCATGAAAAGAAGATGCTAGAAGACAACTATCATCTCTACACCCTATAGCTTAAAACATCTACACAAAAGAGAATTAGCTATTTTATCTCAAATAGAAGTTTAGAAAAATATTGATAACATTTAGCAAGCTTCAAATACCAAAAAGTAATCACATATTAAGAATTCGGAAATATGTAATAGTTTTAGGAAAAATAATCACTACTAATCATTGGAAATTCAGAAAATGTTGAAACAAAAAGCAATAGAAAGATAACATCGATATCTATATTTCTCATGAAGAAATCAACAACAGAAAACAAATTTAGAAATGAGAAAAGTACTGATTAATGATGCATTTTGCAGAAACAGCTAGTTTTCAGAAAAACATAAGCGAATTTTAAAAATCTACAATAAGCTGTCTACTTGTCCAAAATTCATAAAATTTGTGATAAATATAGCTTAGGATGTTATGAATCAGTAGAAACTGGAAGCCTATGATTTGGAGCTAAAACAAGGAAGTTATGTAGGTTTTAGTGTAGCCTGCGCAGTTAAATCCGAGAATCCAATTTCAGAAAACAACTAAAACTCGATTAAGACATGAAAAAATCAACGCAACTCATGCTAAATTTACCATAACAACAAGCTTCTCTACCGAAATCTCAATTTAACCTAATTCACATTTAGATTTTATTCTTCAAACAAGGATACAAACCCAAAACAGAAACTTTAAGCAAAACCCTAGATTTTTGCTTCCGATCAACAAAACATTAAGCTTAAATGATGAACACCTTCACCAAAATTTTCGTTTTCCCTTTAAATCCCACATTTGTCATCACTAAATTTCACCCAAAATAGAGAAATAATGTTTAAATCTTACCTCAACTTCAAAATCAGACCTTAAACACCATCTTTTCCACCATTAAACTCCTTCAACAATAAGATCTACACCAAGAAATGAAGTAAACAAAAACCCTAAGGCTGTGTTTGATAGCAATGAAATGTATTCCGCGGAAATAGGTTCATTTCCACCACTTCCGCGGAATTAATTCCTTGGGGGGGCCAAGGAAGCCTATTCCATGGAATTACATTAAAAACTAACTATTAGCCACGCTTTTAAGTAACTGGGCCCCCATATCCGTGGAATTAAAAATGTAAACAAACGGCGGAATTTGTATTGTTTCCGCGGAACTAACCCATTTCCATGGAATTCAAATGCTATCAAACACAATCTAAGTTATTACACTTCTAAACAGAAAAGAAATTAGATGATTTAGGGCTAAAAAATTTAACCTAAAAGAAAGAAAAAATGAAAGGGAGGGATGGAGGGCGGTCTCCTCACCTGATCTCCTCTCGATCGCTCCTTTCTCCCTTCTTCTTCTTCTTCTTCTTCTTTTGGCTACTGCTGTTTTTTTCTTCTTTTTTTTTCTCTCTCTAACTCCCTCTCACTCTCAGGCGATTCTCTCTCACTCTCTCCCGGTTGGCCCTGGGTTACGAGTTGGGCGCCCGTCTCCCCAAACCTAGTTAAGACTTTTTTTTTGTTTGCTCTACTTCTCACCCTCAAATTGTTTTCTTCGTTCATATTCTTTTGTGACAAAATATACATTCAAGGTGTAGAGTTCAACTCGAAATTTTTTTAAATTTTCAAAGTACACCTCCTCATTAATTAATTTTGCGCACAAGTAAATAACCTACAAAAATTATAATAGTACCCCTCAAATGCGTGTGCTACTAGTGTACCACGCCACGTGTTCTGCCCCAAACAAGAAAGTCACTGACTAGTTGGGTTGAGTCATAGGGTTTATTTACGGGGTCTCATACCTAAACCCAAATTAATCCAAAATTTATCTATCACTTACAAATTCTTTTGATTTATCTATCACTAACGAATCAGCAATGATCGTGCCGTGATGAAGATCCTTGGTGATTGTTATCAATGGTGATGGTCAGTTTGGGAAGAGAGAGTGAGACAAAGGGATGGACCTGCTGGAGTGGTTCGAAAATGGTGAAGAACTGAAAATCGAAGAGGAAGAGACGAAGATGGTGAACAACTGAGCCAGGATTGAAGAGGAAGAGTCGAAGTGGGTTTTTGGAGCGACAAGGGTTTTTGGGGGTTTACATTTTAGCCCCAAATATTTAGAAGGATTTACATTTTAGCCCTTGGACGTGAGTAGTACATGAAAGAGAAAACTTCAAATAAAAATTTTGAGAACTGTTACCTGATCTCTTAAGTTATTGAGATTTTGTTCAAAAGTGGTATCTCAGAGTTGTGCCCTTTGACAGGCGTTCAGGTATTGACCGTTATTAAGTAGATCATTCAACTTGATCTCATACATAAGATATCTCATTAGAAAAAAGTATTGGTCCAACTACTTAATTAATTCGCTAATAAAATAAGTAAAACCAACCATTTAAAGACCGTAATGAAACAGTACAAGACTTGTTGCCATTGTAGGAAACAGTTTTTGGATTCTCGGAAAATCCCACTTAGTTGAACGGTGCCTACTTTGGAGCTTTTCAAAATAAAATCTAGAGTGCAAATAAGATTTCAGTTGTATGCATAAACATTCCATTATGTTACTCGTAATAAGGACTCCAAAGTGTCCATAATTAAAAACTGTTGAAAGGTCTGTTGTATTTTCATTATAAAACCTTATAATGTCTCCAATGTTTCAAACACACCTCTTTAGTTAAAACAAATTGCACTCAAGGCCCTTCCAAATGGCAACCGGAAACATCTAGTGAGTTCAAAATCCTATTATAAGAATTTTATTCACAGAGAACTTTAAAGACTTTGATCACGAGTGATCTGCCAAAATTGTGTTTCAAGATATGCAGTCATATGGTTTTCACAATTCCACTAGCCCATGAAAGTCAATTTTAATGGCACACATGCAAAATGCATAATTATGGTTGAAAACAGATCATCGTCGTAAAAATCTAATGCGTAACTTTTCATATACATACCTTATTTCATACGTATCGCTTGACTGAAACAGTAATTTAAGAACATGTAGCACTACTGGTACACCCCTTGTTTTAAACGTTTTCAGATTGTCCATCTTTGATCCCACTCAAAATAATATATTAGATCTCTTCTTGGTGTGCAAAAGAATTTCTTTGAAGATAAAACACTTTCTCCGAAACAACATGAACAAACTAAATATTAGGACCGAAAATACTAGCAAGATTAAGTAACTATGCCAAGAACAGAATTTTTCACGAAATCGAACTACGAATTTGTCTTAAGATTGTTAGAAAAATAAGGGTTTGGTTTCTTGAAAATCAGATTCCTACAACAATCAAAATAAAATGAAAAAATAAAACTTATCTGAAATGTGATCGAGGTTTGTGTTAGACACAATGTCCTTAAGACAAATTCGTCCCCGCAACGGTGCCAACGGTTCAATAGACGTCTGTCTCCCAGGATACAGCTCTAATTAATTAGTATTTACTCTTAAACCTCCTATTTCAAAGAGATGTTCATTTATTAATTACCTTCCTATACTAGGTTAAATTAACTTATTACTATTAAGTGTGATTCAAAAAAAATTAATGTGGTAATAGTGCAGGTGAAATTTTTTTATTAGGTTATTAAATGGTTCGATTTGCATGCATGGGAAACATTGAAGATCAAAGGCATTACGTCTAATTGAACATCATGATGAAAAATGATTCATAATCCAACAACTAATAACTAATTACAAACATGAATTTGATTAATGATATCTTATTTGTGAACTAATTAGGTATAACTGTAACGCCCTGTACCCCAGAACAAGGGACATTACCATCCGTCTACAACGAGACTCAAATTCGGCAGAGTCTCCCCTGTAAACTGGACCTTTTGTCACCTAATAAACATAGTGCATACAAGAAATACGCAGCGGAAGCAAATTTAAACAGAAGGGTATGCACTAAAAATTTGCCACCCATTTCTTTTCTCAACTCAACCGAAATCCCAACGATGTAGGATCAGGAGGAACCTGCAAATAACTACGACATTCAAATTTCTCACTTAACATGGATATAACTGTGATAAAATATATAGTTATGTTTGTTGTTTCCTGTCAAAATATATATAGTGGGAGAAGATAAAGTAGGAGTTGTATTCATATAGACAAAGTAACATAAGGCTCACAACCGAGCCATAAAACAGTAGCAAAACATCCACTGTGACTGAAGAGAGGGAAACCTACATCAAACCCAAAACCAGGAATCCCTCGCCAAGAACCTCGTCACAGCACCACGAAGGATCCTATCTCGATCCTCAAACGTCAACTGTAAAACCACGAAAACAATTGGATGAGAAACTCAGTAGGTAGATCAACCATCCTAATAACATCACATGCAGCGATAAATCCGATAACATCTCCAAAAGCATTTGTAAAAGCAATGCATATTATATAGTTGATTTAAACATCAAAGAAAATCCTGCATATACATATACAAACAATAGCAGTGTACTTCTCCTAGTATAGCCAAGGAACACGGCCGGGTTACCCCAGTCAGAAGTATTTCAAGATCAATACCAAGTGCAACAATTTGACGACTGCAGACTAGACAAGGGCCCCCAACTAATCTAGAGAAGGTTCCCCGACAACCTTCCCTCGCGTCTAACACCCATCGGGCAGGCATGCGAACCTCAGCTAATGTAGTCACTCAACACCACCAACAAACATAGTTTACCAGGAAAATAATCGTGACTTCCCAGACTTCCCTAGATGTACCTGTCTCCCTGACGTCCCATTCCGCCCTGAAGACAAGAACACCTAGCAAGGTCTCAGATGGTGTACCACATCTGGATAAGCATGATCCACCATCCTTGTAGAAAGTCCTCGACCTTTTGCAAGCTCACCTTAGTGATAATATATAGTAGTATATATATAGGTTGGGTGTCTTTTAAGTTAAAGTTCGAAAACTATTTTGGAAGAACCCTCTTGAAAATCAAAGTCCCTTTTGTAGAAATCCCCTTTTTTGAAATTTCTTCTCTTTTGAAATCTCCATACAACAAGTGTAACTGGCCCTAAGGGTGAGGGACCATGGCAAACCAACTCACCCACCCTCGTAAGGGTGAGGATCAATGGCAAGCCAAACACACTCACCCGTAGGGTGCGGGACCATGGTAAACCAACTCACCCACCCCCGTAAGGGTGAGGATCCCTGGCAGGCCAACCCACGCACCCAAGTCTGCGGGACCTGGCAAACCAACTCACCCACCCTCGTAAGGGTGAGGATCCCTGGCGGCCAACACACGCACCCAAGTCTGCGGGACCTGGCAAACCAACTCACCCACCCTCGTAAGGGTGAGGATCCCTGATGGCCACAACACACAAATCACTCGGGCAGGAATCCGAGCGGAAGTAACACAGGCACGAGTCCACCTAAGGCATACACGGTTCTCCGTGTCGTCGAGAACCCTATCAAGTCCGGTAGTGAGACGCCACTACCGTCTTTAGGCGGTCACGGAAGAAATTCCTTTTTTTTTTGCCACGTTTTCAAAGTTGGGTTTCACATCGAGAAAACACCCGATAAAATAGATTTTCGTCTCTTCCAAAGGGTTTTCAATATATCAACATGGTTTTCCAAACATAGCCATGGTTTCATCCATATAAATCGTGATAGTAAGGTTGAAGTCACTTTTGTTCACAAACCACGAGAAATATTTCATAAACATGATATAAGATCAAGCATGCATATTTCTATATTAAAATCAGTTTCTCAACATTTTCTTCATAACATCAGTTTTGTTGTTATCCATAAATTTCGTGCCCTGCCTTGCATACAAAAGTACATACATAACGGTTCAAAACATGCATTTAAAAAGGTTGGGTGCTATTAAGATGAATTGACCACCTACCTCTAGCGGTACAGGAACTGATCCTCCTCACCCAGAGAGTCAGCAACACCCAGCTCACCAACTGGACAAAGAAACAAAAGACAGAATTAGGTTTTAGTACTTAGAACCAAAAATCGAATAGATAAAAGAGGAACAATAAGAATTTAAAATCAAGAAACATCAACGACTTAGAGTACTACCCTAAACTTCAACAGTTAGTAGAATTAGTACTACCTCTACTTCAACCGTCTCTAATCAACCCATATCCACCGAAAGATAAGATAGGATATCACTTAGAGCCTCAAATAAGGCGAACCTCATCGTTGCTCTTCTAATGAAATAGAATTCCTCAAAATAGCACAAAAAGACAACCTATCCCATAAATCTTATCTTCAGTTTAAGATTGATCCCCATAGTCTTCAACATGCTAGTTCCATCTAAAATAACTTAGATTCATAATCCACTATCATCAAGCTAAATTTCATATGAATTTTCAAAATTTCACACACACCATCATCATCAAATTTCTAGACCTAACTCAAGGTTCCATTGGAATCATCAAACTCCCCAACCCTAAGCAAGGTAAACTTCAACTCTAACCATCATTAATGGTCCCAAGAATACCTAAAACAATCCACAAACTTCATCCTAATTTTAGAAATCATTATCCACCAAACAATGCAGGATTTTTACATTCATCACAACCAAGCACCATCATTATTATGAACCTAAAGGAAATCATCTCAATACTATAGATTCCACCATCTAGTTTATTTATCTTGAACATAAAATTTCTTTTCTATTATCATCTACAACTTCATATTGTTCCAAAACACCAACTAAAGGCCAAAACCATGGTCATCTTTACCATTGCATTCCAATAAAAATTTAGCTACACAAAACAGCCCCAAAATGTCTAAAATGGTCTATAAGGTCCCATTTAACTTATAGAAACCATTAACACTAAGGATATGGAAGGTCCCTTTAGATTTTATATCACCTAACCTCATTATTTTCAAGTCTTCACTTGCATGCATCAAAATGGGAGAAAAATAAGATCATAAAAACTCATATATTCACATCAAATCTTTAACCCATCTATCTAACAATTCCAATGCATAACAAAATTTCATTTTTCTTCTAAAAACCCCAATTTACATCACAAAAATTTTAAGATCTACCATATTTGGATGCTGATTTCTCACCTCAACACAAAAATATTAGCCCATCTCATCCCCTCTTCTACCATTAAGCTCCAAAATATCAAGATCTACACTAGCATGCATGTTGAACAAAAAAAAGTCCTAAGTTATTAACTCAAGAAATCAGCTGAAATGGGAGGTGAAATGGGTTAGAAAATCTTACCCAAGGAGCAATCTCTCTCTTCCTCTCTTCTTCTTCTTCTCCTTTCTCCTCCTTCTTCCTCCTTCTTCCTTCTTTTTCCTTCTTCTTCTTCTTCTTCTTCTTCTTCTTCTTCCTTCTTCCTTCTTCTTCCCCTTAGCTGGACGGCAGCTGCTATCGGTGGCAGCAGCTGCTCCCCCTTCCCGGCGTGGACAGCAACTGCTGCTGCTGTTGCTGTCTTCTCCCTCTCGATTCCTCCTCTCTCTCTCTCCTGTTCTCGGTCTCTCTCTCCCTCTCTCAGCTTCTCTTTTTCTCTCCAGTTCTCTCTGTGCCTCTCTCTCCCTCACGGTTCCTCTTTCACTCTCTCTCACAATCTCTCTTACTCTCTATTTTATTCTCTTTTCTTTCTTTCTTTCTTGCGTTTTCTGTTTTCTCTTTTTTTTTTGCTGCTACTTTTTTTTTGTTTGTTCTTAATATTATTATTTTTATTATTAATATTATTAGTAAATTTTTTTATTAGCAGGGTTTCACAATAACCGTTGCCTACGGGACAAATTATGAAACTCGACATAGTAGTCGTAGTACGAAGTAGAGTACATCATAAACTATAAAACCGATCGAAGAGACAAATAATAAATGGAATTAACTGAATTGATGGACTATCGATGAAATTGAGTAGTAGTAGGAGTACGAAGTAGATTAGTATAGGATCTCTTCGCTTGTTCAATATTAAAAAAAATTATTTTTTTACGTTGCTATTAAAAGTTTGATTATCCTTATAAATAAATAAATATTTAAAACATTTATCCTTATAATTTATTTTGGCAAAAATGAAAATAAATGCATGGAATGAGCCAACATGGGTGTTTAAAAATGACATATCAAACCATTTACATGCCCATAACCTAAATCTAAAATTTAAGAGATAAGATTTCATGAGCTTCTCAAATTGGTAGGTAATCTTATGTACAGTAAAAAAATGAGTCCAAATTCAAAATTGATGATTTTGGACAGCTTAATTTGAGATAGAGAATTTATTATAACAACAAGGATTAATCCCTTTAAATCACCCATCTTCCACCTCAAACTCTCCACTCAATATCTCCAATCCACTCCTAGATAGAAAAACTAAAAAACAACCACTATTCCATTTTTTCTTTAAGTTAAGATCTTCTTTGGTTTCATGTCGAGCAAGAGAAAGCGTAGGAAGGGTCGTCGAAAGATTGAAATCAAAAGAATAGAGAAAGAAGATGCTAGACAAGTTACCTTCTCAAAACGCAGAGTTGGTTTGTTCAAGAAGGCTAGTGAGCTTTGCAGTTTATGTGCTGCAGAAACTGCTTTTATTGTCTTCTCTCCTGCAGGAAAACCCTACTCATTTGGCCACCATCTACTGACACTGTTGTCGATCGTTACCTCTCGGGTGGTAACTATGCTTCTCAAAACAATGTTGGCGGTGTCCACCCTCATGTAGGGGCTCGTGTTCGTGATCTGAATAGACAATACACTGAAGCACTTAATGAGTTGGACGCAGAGAAGAAGAGAGGAGTGGAATTAGAGAAGGTGAGGAGAGACAGTAGAAACCAACACTGGTGGGAAAAACCTATTGAAGAACTAGGGTTGCAAGAGTTGGAGCTGTTACAGAGTTTGAGCCGATGAGCTTTTAATTGACTCTTTTCCTTTTACGTCGTTCTTGCTGACCATGAATCCAATTGGAATGAGTAGTACTACTCCTTATGGATATCCCTTTGAACCAATTCCAAATCCAAATCATCTTTATACTTCTGTTCTGCCTCATCATGATTATGGTTTTGGTTTTGGACATCCTGAGGCTTAATAAATGGTGCTTTTAAGTTTTAGTAGTTTAATTAGAGCACAAGCAATATTCTGGCCTACAATATGCAGTACTCATCTTCATTGATTTGATGGTAGGAAGGTTTCAAAAATATTTGAAGATATCTAGTTTACAGCTTTATAATTTAAATTAAATCATGTATCTATGCATTTTTATTATCAGTTCATGCATCAGTTCTTTTTAGATTTGCAGATTAGATGAATAATAAGTTAGTTAAGTGAATGTATTTGTGGTTTAATTTTCTTTATATAGTAAAGCATGCAACTATAAGAAAATTTTTATCAAGCAGATGATGTTCACTGTTAAAGATCTATTACTATCTAAGGTTTCATTGAACGGGTAGCGAAAGCATCGGCACACATTTTGCGTTTGTTATGTGTTGGTATATTACTTAGTTATGCAAGGCGGGCATCGATCTTAATTAACAGAGAATTATTATAAAGTCTTTCTTAGTTAATTGCAGGCTAGTTACAAAGTAAACCCTAATTTTTACGTAAAAATGTACAATTATACCTTTATTTGCGCATAAAAAAATAATTATACCTTATTTTAATTTGAATATGAAAGGTCCATATTTTATGTTTGTCGAATTTCGTGTCAAAGGTAAACTCAAGATGGTCAATGTAACTTGAGTTAGAGTCTAGTGAGTCTCGGTTCAGTTCGGTTGAAAGAGAAGAAATCTACAAAGGCTCCGAAGAACTCAACTCACCACCGGAAGACATCCTAGGATGGTAAGTGACTTAGAACACTAAGTACCATAGGTGGTTAGATTGCTAA
>MVGT01003281.1:4747-18448 GCA_002174775.1 Macleaya cordata | reverse complement strand
GCATCAAGGTCTATGGTGCATTTGAGACGTGGATTCTGTAGAGACAGATTCGCGTGGAGCTTGAGTTGTGGGTAAACCGTGTTGGCTGAAGCTTTGCTATATGTCGATGCGTACTACAAGATCTGTAGGTGGAGATCACATCTAAGCTTACAGTGTATTGGAGCGTGAAGTCTGATAGAGTTCAGATCACGGAGGTGATATCGTGTAGCTCACTCGGTGCGACACTATGAGCTATACAGACCGTTGCGAAGACCATATCCGAGCTACGGTGCATTCAGAGATGGTGAGTCTGGATGAGACGAATAGCAGTTACTGTGAAGGGTGTATACTCAAGATCAGTATTTGCAAAGATCAGTGTTCAGTGGAGCACGACCCGATGAGATCCAAAATCTATCAATGTTCAGTGCGTGTCTTGATGGCTCCAAGTGAAGGGGGCAGACCCAAGAGTATGTTGACAGTGGTCAGTGGTGCGGTACCATGTAGTTCTCAGAGGAGACTACCATGCTCAAGAGTAGTGGCATCGGAGATAGCACATCCTTATGGCACAGCACAGTGAAGCGCGTTGAGGCGCGGTGGCGCATGAGAAGACCTTCAGTGGAAGGCTTATGCACATGTGGGTGCAGATGAGGCGCGATGGCGCATGAGAAATCCTTCAGTGGAAGGCATATGCACATGAGGGTGCAGTTGAGGCGCAGTGGCGCATGTTGATCCTTCAGTGGAAGGTATATGCACAGAGGGTGCAGTTGTGGCGCAGAGGCGCGTAATGATCCTTCAGAGGAGGGACTATCACAAGGGTGCAACAGTGAGACCTTCAGAGGAAGGTGTATGCCCGGAGGGGGCAGTGTTGGCGCAGTGGCGCGAGGATGAGCGATCTTCAAAGGAAGAGTCGCACGAGTTCAGGAATGATTAGTACTCGGGGTGAAGGCATGGTTGCTCAGGTACTGGAGTACACTTGAAGCTTAAGAGCTTGGCAGAGGCCAATGGGGTGCAAGTCCAGAGGGGATGCACATATACTGGTTCGGAGGAACCATATGAGAATGTTCGCAGTGAAGGTGAGACCGAGGTTCTGGAACACAGCAAGGTGCTGAATGTGATGACCGTCAAACGGGTTGAGTGGTCAGTGTATGCACAGAGGTGCATTTGGTGGAGCTTTCCGGAGAGGGGAGAGCGCATGAGTTGTGTTGCGGTGCTTGCACTGCGATGCACATGGCAAGATCCTTTGTAGCCGAGGTGAGTGCTGCATTGCGATCGAGATGCTAACTCAGGGCGAAGCCAGTGGGTGGTGAGGTGCTAGAGTTGCATTGAGCTTGTGGAAGCTATGGCGAAGACTCAAGATGGTCAGGTGAACCAGAGTGGGGGAGCCTATGATGAGTGAGTGTCAAGAGTGACATATGTGGCAGCGAAGAGTCGTTGGACCGTTTAGCGTCAGAGGATGCGTGGAGGTGTAGCTTGATGGGGGGATCAAGTACACGTTGAGGTGTAGCTTGGTGGGAGGACCGAGTACACGTTGGTGTAACTTAGTGGGAGGACAAAGTACACGTGAGAGAGCTGAATCAGTGGACGAAGCTCAGATGCAGAGGATTGAACATCAGTGGATGTATTTGGCTAGTGAGCCATGAGTATGCTTTGGGAATGACTTGCGAGTCCTGTCTTGCGAGACAGTATCAGGCTAAGAGTAGCCGTTGGTGACACGGAGGTGTCGTTGAGCAGATGAGAGTACATTGTTGCCGGAGCCGAGTTCAACAAGAGTGTTGGGCGAAGTGTAGTTGTTCCATGTGTGACAGAGGTCAGGGGCAGCATAAGACACAAGGCGTCAAGTCAGAGAGAGTACTTGATTGGAGACCAGAGCATTGGTACGAAGTCTGGAGGTGTACCATGAGTTTAGTCGATGAGGGCATTCGACCGAGCGAGTGGGGGAGAATCTCACGGTACATTTGTTTGGGTATGCATATACCGTGACACAGCTGGTGGGCTGGATGAATATGCGTGGCACAGAGGTGCACACGCGTGAATATGCAGGACTGAGCCGGTGGGCTAGTTGTCTATGCGAGACCGAGCTAGAGGGCGAGGTGAAGCTTCATGGCACAGAGGTGCTATGTTGTGAATATTCGGGGGCGAGCCGGAGGGCTTGGCGAAGCTTCAAAGCTTAGAAAAGCTGCGAAGTGTATATTCATTTCATGGGCCGAAAAAGAGTATGATTGGTCTCATGATTTGATGTTTCCTTTTGATAGTGGCAAAAAGGTAAATTTAGCTACTATAGGGAGGGGTCCCCGACCTCCCTGCTGCACCTTCGGGTGTAGCTTAATTGGGTATTCCACGGAGCAACCCGTGGGCCGGGCCATGCTTAGCTAGAGGGCTATGCGTTGGTTTCCTTAGTCGTAGGAGACGGCTTAGGACTGTACGTGCAGGAGGTGGTACAGCGGCATTCCTAGAATGCCTTAGGTTCCTATGCGTGCTAGACATCGAGTCGACAGTACGCTTGGCCTGAAGCTTCTTTGGAAGGATCGAGCTATCCGAGATGCATATCTTGGTGTGCTTATGGATATGCTTAGCATGCTTTGTGTTGGGCTATCCGGGGTGGTGTAGCACGGTGTGGCATAGTAAGGGGCGAACTATGCCTGGATCATTGGATGCTAGTAGTTGCAGGCTAGCGTTCTCATGTTGCTATACGGGAACCTTGTAGCCAGGATGGACCTCGCATATGCGTATGCTTGGTTGGAGCCTCAATGCTTCTTGACAGGTGAAGCTTATGACTGTATGGGCAGTCCGAGTAATGTCGGCTTGGCCAGGTGGACGGCTATTCACGGTTACCTTCCCGGTACTGTGGAGACAGTGAATCCTACCTGTTGGACGAGTGTCATAGGACACGATGAAGTGACTCGTAGGCCGGCATATGAGCGTGGCTCGTGTTGGTTATTCCGCTGTGCATATTTGGTGCAAGATGACCAGAAGGTCTTGAGACGAACCGAGATGGTTTGTGAGGCTGACTATGGACTAGGAGGGAGTCTGTAGTGCCGCATGGGTAGTCGGTAATATGAATTTCCACTGCGTGACCGCGTGTGTTTGCCGGTCGACCGATCCGCCCGTGACACAAGGCAGGATTTGGAAGATTGACTTCACAATGGCCCTCTCTGGCACTGAGGAAATCCTACTGCAATCCATTTCCTCACTTATTGGCGAAAAAACCACCGGACTTCTTAGCTCCACAAGATGACTATTCATGGCCTCTTTCGAAGAACGGTATATACTCTGTCAAATCCCTATACGACCACTTGTGTAGAGTTACATCATCGAATTTCCTAGCCAAGACCATCTGGAACTCAAGAATTCCATCAAAAATCAAATTCTTCTTCTGGCTAGCTTCTTGTAACAAAATTCTAACCTTAGACAATCTAAAAAAGCGTGGGCACCACCTTGCCAATGCATGTTATTTTTGCCTTTGGAAAGAGGAAACTCCACAGCATCTTTTGCTTAACTGTAGTCTCTCTATGTAGATTTGGGACAATGTCACACCTCGGTTTGGTTGGTCATGGATATGCCCTCAGAACATCCAAATTCTAGCATTTTCCTGGTCATGAAAAGGTTTCTTAAAAATCGGAAAAATCCTGTGGCAGTTTGTCCCGGCTGCCACGTTTTGGGTTATTTGGAATGAGAGGAACTCGCGAGTTTTCGAAGGACGAGCAAAAACACCATACTCGCTAAGCATCGAAGTGAAATCTCTCATCCACTTCTGGGCATCTGTTCATTACCCGGACCTTAAGATACCATTTCAAAACTTTATCTTTAATTGGGATGCCCTTTTTATGTAATTATTATTTTCACATTTTTTCTTGGCTTTTCCTTCAAACTGACCTTCAGGGGGCCGTTTTGTACATCTGTATCTAATTCTTTTTTAGTCTATTATAATCATTTTTCCCCCTCAAAAATATGTTGCTTATCTCATTGTTTAGATTTTTACACGTTTGTTTGCACTGACGCGTGTGGGCCATGGATATGACCCAAGGGGTGATTTTTGTAAAGATGATGATCTCCTCTTCATCTAAACCATCCTTCAAAAGAATGAGACATCATTTTGAAAAAGTTGTTTCAAAATTTAATCTTTTAAATGGTTAGACGTTTATCCAAATGGCAGTATAAACAAATTGTAATTAAAATAACTAAAGAAAAAATGAGGAGCAAACAACCGCTTGTTCGGTTGGTTTGCGTTCCTCCTATGACTTGGGAGGTTATTGATTCAAACCTTGCAGGCTGTGGTATTGCCACAAGGTTTGGCCCATGTAATTAATTATGTTGGAGTCAATAGTATAACACCCCTTTAAATTAATTAGAATAATTAGTGTCTGAGAGGGCCCAAATTAGTGATGGATGACCTTACAAATTCATTTTGGTTTGGGGGCACACTTTTAAGTGCTATTTTTTTTATTAGTAAATGGATAGATTTATAGTGGGGCCCACTTTCTAAAGAGTTTTCTTTTGGTTTCTTGGTTAGTGGCAGTTGTTAAAGATAGCGGCTGAGTTAGATTTGAGATTAGAAAATTATTCCACTTATATGGCATTTTTGGGTAACATTGTTGTGCAACCCACTTTGGTTAGCAGGGTTATCAAGGCAAAAGCCGAGGATGAGTGGTGTATGACTCAGTTGGGGACTGAGGACGTAAACTCAGACTTTACTGTTAGAATGGATGGAGGGCTCAGATTTTAGGGACGCTTGTGCGTACCTACTGTAACAAATCTCAAACGTGACATTTTGGATGAAGCACATCGTAGTCGATATAATATTCACCCTGGAGGAACTAAAATGTATAGAGATCTTCGACGACAATTTTGGTGGTCATATATGAAACAAGAGATAGCCGAATATGTTTCAAAGTGTGTGATTTGTTAAAAATTAAGATTGAACACCAAAAACCAGTTGGAGAATTAGAACCACTTTCGATTCCATAATGGAAATGGGACATGACTCTATATGGATAATTGTTGATAGGTTATGAAACGCACCGTACCCCAAAACACGGGACATTACCATCAGTCTACCACAAGACTCAAATCCGGCAAAGTCTCCCCTGTAAACTGGACCTTTTGTCACCTAATAAACATAGTGCATACAAGATATACACAGCGGAAGCAAGATGAAATAAAGGGTATGCACTAAAAATTAGCCACCCATTTTTCTTTTGTCTCAACTCAACTGAAATCCCAAATACATGGGACCAGGAGGGACCTGTCATGACAACATTGTCTAAGGTTATCCCTTCCTCAAGTCACCTGCAAATAACTATGGCATTAAATCTTTCACTTGATATGGATATAATTGTGATATGATATATAGTTATGTCTGTTGTTTCCTGTCAAAAATATATATAGTGACAGAAGATAGAGTAGAAGTCGCATTCATATAAAACAAAAGTAACATAAGGTTCTAATTAAGTTATAGAACCAAGACAACTAAAAAGGTTGAAAACCCAAAATTACACTCCTAATTATAAGGAAATCAACTAGAACTAGTGGTTCATCTTCACAACCTAAAACCTTGGTTTTAGAAAATATTGAAAACATTTAATAGGCTTGAAATGCCTAAAGTAGTCCCCCTGTTAAGAATCAGGAAAAATGTAATTGTTTAGGAAAATAAATGCCAAAGATCGTAAAGAACTCAGAAAATATTCAAACTAAAAGCATTAGAAAGATAACACCGAGATCTACCATTTTTCTGCAGAAATTAAAATCAGAAAACAATCCGAGAAATGAGAAAAGTACCAATAAATGATACATTTTACAGAAACAACTAGTTTTCATAAAACACTAACTGTATTTTGAAAATCTATAAAACGCCATCTACTTCTCCAAAAATCATGAAATTTTTATTAATCGTAGCTTTGGATGTCACAAATTATTAAAAATTAGAAGCACCCAATTTGAGTTAAAACGAGATAGTTATATAGGCTTTAGTGTAGCCTGCGCAGTAAAATCTGAGAGTTCAAATTCAAGGAAAAATAACTCAACTCGATTAAAACATCGACAAATCATCATAACTCATGCGATACACACAACGAATTCTTAAGGAAAAGCTCAACCAAACTAAGTATTTATACAAACATAATCCAATAGATTTCCAAAATTAAAGGTCTAAACAACTATGAATCCATCCCTAAGGCAATTCACAATGAAAACCCCAAAGTATACAAGGATTTACACCATCTAACCTCAAACTTCAGCAAAACAGCAAGTTTCCCTAAGTAAAACATCAATTTTATCTTTCAATAAAATTTCCATTACGTCTTCAAATTACCCACCCAAACCCTAACTAGAAGAAGATCATGAAATCCAACCTGTTTATGGGTTTGATTGTCAAAATCTTACCTTTAGTAGATGAATCCACACCCAAAAGCTTTGAAATTTCGAAGTCATAAGGTCTCCTTCACCAAAAACAGTCCCCCACATCAAAACACCCAAATTTCCACTCTCAAATTATACTAAAACTTCAACAAATCAGCACCTAAAACAAGATTAATGGTGAATCTTAACTCAAGCACCATGAAATTTGCTCCAGCCACATCTTCATCTTCTCTTCTTCCTTCTTTTTCCTCACGGTTTAGCTGTTGCTGCCGTTCCCCTTTTTTTTCTCTGCAGCAGCTGAAACAACAGCTGTTCTCTTCTTCTTCTTCTCTCTCAGCTCTCTTCTTTCTCTCGGTTCTTCTCTCTTTCTCTTTCAACTCTCTTCTTCTTCTCAGCTCTCTTCTTTCTCTCGGCCCTCTCTCTCTGTCTCGGTTTCTCTCTCTCCCTTTCAGCTCTATCTCTCAGTCTTCTATCTCTCTCTAGGTTCTTCTCTCTCCCTTATTTCTCTATCTCTCTCTCGGTTCTTCTCTCAGTCTCTCTTTCTTCCTCTCTCTCTCTCTCAGCTCTGCCGAGCTCCTCTTCTCTTCTTCTTTTCTTTCTTTTTTTTCTTTTGATCAGCATTCAGCTGATTGGGGGAGAGGGAAGTGGCGGGTTTGGGTCATGGGCTGGGTCGCGGGTCGGGCCAGCCCGTGTCCCCTAAACCTAGCTAAAAATATTTCCTCTCTCCCTTTTTTTTGTTTGCTTTTAATTTTTATTATTATTAATATTATTATTATTGTTTTTATTAGCGGGGTTTCACAATCATCCCCCGCTTAAAAGAAATTTCGTCCTCGAAATTTGGGGAAACTACTGCATTTCAAAGTTCAAACTCTAATTTGTTCCGAGGCATTTGATGCTTCTGTCTTCTAAACTTTACAACTGGTCGTTCAGGAAGTCTAAAAGTTCTCCTCTTTTTTTTTGTTCTCAAAGCTACCAATGTGGGATAACCAATCCGTACTCAAGATCATGTCGATATCTAGGAGATCAAATACCGTCAAGTCCACACTCATCTCTGCATCAGAAATTTGTATCACATAATCATGACAGATCTGATATGGAAAAGGATGCCTACCTATAGGCGTGGCCAAAGCTAATATTTTCCTAGTGGGTGTAACCGGTACACGACTAATAATTGAGTGAATGGGACTAGAGTCAAACAAAACACATATCCATAAGCTATAGAATATGATCATAGCTTCTACTTCATCATCTGGTCCATGGGTACCCTCTCGAGAAATTGCAAGCATGCGACCTTGATTGACCCTACCCTACTGATGCTGCCGATTGCTTCGAGGACAATCTCTCCTTACGTGTCCTACTTCTCCACAATTCCAACATTGTACTCTATCATTGCCCTTTTGTTGTTGTGGTGGTTGCTTATTCTGATATTGATTACCTTGTGGATTGGCAGGCTGTTGTGGGGTACTATTCTGAGGTGATGTTCTTTGGGGCTACTGCTAGCCTGAACCTTGAGAAGATTCTCTACGATCCTTAAACCTTTTAGTCCCTCTATACCATTGTGGAAATTGAGTGGCTTCTCGTTTCTGTGTGTCCATCTCTTGCCGTCTCTGTAATGCTTCACACCCCCTCTCTAGCATCTGGACTTTCCTGACAATCTCATTAAAACTGTAAAATTCTAAAGCTAGGAGTTTTTCATACAGCTGAGGATTTAGTCCATCCCTGAATTTTCTTATCTTGTCTACCTCTTTGTCAACAATCGTAAGGGCAAAGCGAGATAAGTTAGTGAACCTAGCCCCATACTGATCCACAGTCATACTTCCCTGCCTCAGGCCCACGAACTTATAATACTTTCTTTCCTTCACTGCAGCAGAGAAGTACCTATCCAAAAATAAACTTTGAAACTCGTCCCAAGTAATTGGACCCATTCCTTCCGAAGTGCTCTTCCACCAGTCCCATGCATCGTCCACTAGCATATAAGTAGTCATCCTAACTTCCAGCTCATCAGTGCATCTAATTAAGTCAAATATCTTCTCGATATCCTTAAGCCACTTTTCAGCATTTGCTGGGTCCGGTGTTCCATCATAAGAAGTGGGCCCCCAGCTCTTGAAGTCCTTCAAAATTGCATTATCGTCATGTGGCCCAAGGTTCCCAACCATAGGTGGAGCAGGCTGGGGAGGTGGTGGTGGTGGTGGGGGTACCACCCCTTGTGGAGCTTCTTGGTTCGCTCTAACCTCTTGTCTCAACTGGGCCACTTCAGTAACTAACAAGTTGACTGTTTGGAGAAGGCCGGCTAGTCCAAGTTCGACGGGTTGCGGTTGTGGTGGTGGCGGGGGATTAGGTGCATGAGGCGGTGGTAGAGGTGGCGGTTGTCGTCTAGGCCGCCCCCTCGGCATCATTCACTGCCAAGAGTCATAGAAGTAACAAATTTAACTTCGTACTCCACCAAAACTTGTAAAACCATTAAATAACATAAACCAATTGAAAACATTTAAGTCAATAAAAATATCAAAGTACAGCAATAAGGTTTTTTATATTTTGGTGACTTTTAGTTCCTTAAAGCTTTTAGCTTTTAAAATATTTTCCTACTCTTGGTGGCTTTTATCTTGTTATTTGATCTACTCAGAGCTAACAATGCTCTGATACCATCTGAAACGCC
Source organism: Macleaya cordata (assembly GCA_002174775.1). NCBI lineage: Eukaryota > Viridiplantae > Streptophyta > Magnoliopsida > Ranunculales > Papaveraceae > Macleaya > Macleaya cordata. Next base: position 9,459 of record MVGT01003281.1, on the reverse strand, counting down.
CCGTACCCCAAAACACGGGATATTACCATCAGTCTACCATGAGACTCAAATCCGGTAGAGTCTCCCCTGTAAACTGGACCTTTTGTCACCTAATAAATACAGTGCATACAAGATATACATAGTGGAAGCAAGATGAAACAAAGGGTATGCACTAAAAATTAGCCACCCATTTTTCTTTTGTCTCAACTCAACTAAAATCCCAAATACATGGGACCAGGAGGGACCTGTCATGACAACATTGTCTAAGGTTATCCCTTCCTCAAGTCACCTGCAAATAACTATGGTATTAAATCTTTCACTTGATATGGATATAATTGTGATATGATATATAGTTATGTCTGTTGTTTCCTATCAAAAATATATATAGTGAGAGAAGATAGAGTAGAAGTCGAATTCATATAAAACAAAAGTAACAAGGTTCTAATTAAGTTATAGAACCAAGATAACTAAAAAGGTTGAAAACCCAAAATTACACTCCTAATTATAAAGAAATCAACTAGAACTAGTGGTCCATCTTCACAACCTAAAACCTTAGTTTTAGAAAATATTGAAAAGATTTAATAGGCTTGAAATGCCTAAAGTAGTCCCCCTATTAAGAATCAGGAAAAATGTAATAGTTTAGGAAAATAAACGCCAACGATCGTAGAAAACTTAAAAAATATTCAAACCGAAAGCATTAGAAAGATAACACCGAGATCTACCATTTTCGTGAAGAAATTAAAATCAGAAAACAAGTCGAGAAATGAGAAAAGTACCAATAAATGATACATTTTGCAGAAACAACTAGTTTTCATAAAACACTAACTGTACTTTGAAAATCTATAAAACGCCATCTACTTATCCAAAAATCATGAAATTTTTACTAATCATAGCTTGCATGTTATGAATCATTAGAAACTGGAAGCACCCAATTCGGAGTTAAAACGAGATAGTTATGTAGGCTTTAGTGTAGCCTGCATAGTAAAATCCGAGAGTTCAAATTCAAGTTAGAATAACTCAACTCGATTAAAACATCGACAAATCATCATAACTCATGCGATACACACAACCAATTCTTAAGGAAAAGCTCAACCAAACTAAGTATTTATACAAACATAATCTAATAGATTTCCAAAATTAAAGGTCTAAACAACTACGAATCCATCCCTAAGGCAATTCACAATGAAAACCCCAAACTATACAAGGATTTACACCATCTAACCTCAAACTTCAGCGAAACAGCAAGTTTCCCTAAGTAAAACATCAATTTTATCTTTCAATAAAATTTCCATTACGTCTTCAAATTACCCACCCAAACCCTAACTGGAAGAAGATCATGAAATCCAACCTGTTTATGGGTTTGGTTGTCAAAATCTTACCTTTAGTAGATGAATCCACACCCAAAAGCTTTGAAATTTCGAAGTCATAAGGTCTCCTTCACCAAAAACAGTCCCCCACATNTTGTCAAAATCTTACCTTTAGTAGATGAATCCACACCCAAAAGCTTTGAAATTTCGAAGTCATAAGGTCTCCTTCACCAAAAACAGTCCCCCACATCAAAACACCCAAATTTCCACTCTCAAATTATACTAAAACTTCAACAAATCAGCACCTAAAACAAGAATAATGGTGAATCTTAACTCAAGCACCATGAAATTTGCTCCAACCGCATCTTCATCTTCTCTTCTTCCTTCTTTTTCCTCACGGTTCAGCTATTGCTGCCGTTCCCCTTTTTATTCTCTGCAGCAGCTGAAACAACAGCTGTTATCTTCTTCTTCTCTCTCATCTATCTTCTTCGCTCTCAGCTCTCTTCTTTCTCTCGGTTCCTCTCTCTTTCTCTCTCAGCTCTCTTCTTCCTCTCGACTCTCTTCTTTCTCTCGGCCCTCACTCTCTGTCTCAGTTTCTCTCTCTCCCATTCAGCTCTCTCTCTCAGTCTTCTATCTCTCTCTCGGTTCTTCTCTCTCCCTCATTTCTCTATCTCTCTCTCGGTTCTTCTCTCAGTCTCTCTTTCTTCCTCTCTCTCTCTCAGCTCTGCCGAGCTCCTCTTCTCTTCTTCTTTTCTTTTTTTTTCTTTTGATCAGCATTTAGCTGATTGGGGGAGAGGGAGGTGGCATGTTTGGGTCACGGGCTGGGTCGCGGGTCGGGCCAGCCCGTGTCCCCCAAACCTAGCTAAAAATATTTCCTCTCTCCCTTTTTTTTGTTTGCTTTTAATTTTTATTATTATTATTATTATTATTATTATTAGCGGGGTTTCACAGGTTAACCAAATCTGTACATTTCTTACCAGTACACACTACCTACAGTGCCGAGAGATTATGTCAGCTCTATGTGGAAAAAATAGTATCCTTGCATGGTGTACCAGCGTCGATTGTTTCTGATAGAGGTGCCTACTTTACTTCTAATTTTTGGAGGAGTTTCCAACATGCTATGGGCTCTGGATTAGATCTTAGCAGATCTTTCCATCCACAAACAGATGGACAGATGGAGAGGGTAAATCAAATACTTTAGGATATGCTTCGAGCATGCGTCTTGGACTTCAAAGGTAATTGGGACAAATACCTGCCTTGGGCTGAGTTTGCATATAATAATAGTTACCAATCGAGTATTGGGATGGCTCCTTTTGAGGCTCTTTATGGAAGACCTTGTCGTTTGCCTGTGTGTTGGTTAGATGTGGGAGAAAAGAGCTTGTTAGGACCGGATTTGGTTCGATTGACTACAGAGAAAATTCAAGTAGTCAAAGATTGTCTTCGCACTGCTCAGAGTAGACCGAAAACTTATGCGGATCGACGTCAACAACCCTTAACATTTCAGGTTGGAGACCAAGTGCTACTTAAAGTGTCGCCTGTGAAGGGTGTGATGAGATTTGGGAAGAAAGGGAAGCTAGCTCCTAGGTATATTGGACCATTCCTAGTAATCGAAAGGGTTGGGAAGGTTGCCTATCGACTAGCATTACCACCACAATTATCCGCGGTACATGATGTATTCCATGTGTCCATGCTACGTAAACACTTAAGGGATGAAGAACATACCCAAATGGTAGATTACAGCGAATTAAAGGTGAGACCTGACACTACATAGGAGGAGAAACCAATTCACATCTTAGACCGGCAAGAAAGACAACTATGATCTCGAGTTATACCTTTCGTTAAGGTACAATGGAATCCACGAGATGAGCGAGAGGCATCTTGGGAGCGTGAGGAGGATATCCATAGATCACATCCATACTTTTTCGATGATGAGGTATGCTCTATTTCGAGGATGAAATCTTTTCTTTAGGGGGATAGATTGTAACACCCCTTTAAATTAATTAGAATAATTAGTGTTTAGAGGGCCCAAATTAGTGGTGGATGCCCTTACAAGTTCGTTTTGGTTTGGGGGCACACTTTTAAGTGCTATTTTTTTTTTATGGAAAATGTAAAAAAAGTCCCTAAAAAAATAGTCATTGTGATTTTAATCATTTTTTATAAATTTAGTCCTTAGTTTTGGACATAAAAGTCATAAAAGTAGGGACTAAATTTATAAAACAAGGACTAAAATCACAATGACTTTTTTTTCAGGGACTTTTTTTACAAAACCCCTTTTTTTTATTAGTAAATGGATAGATTTATAGTGGGGCCCACTCTCTAAAGAGTTTTCTTTTAGTTGCTTGGTTAGTTGTTGTCGGCTAGGGTAGTATGTTTTAAAAAAAAATTGAGATAAGAGAGACGCGAAACAGAATAGGGGAAGAGAGGGACGAAATAGAGAGGGAGAGCGAGAGATCGTGAGAGGGAGAGAGATCTTCGTCACAGCTCTCCGGTGAGTCTCCCTCTCCTCTTCTCTTGAACTTATTTTTGTTTTCTTCTTTTTCCTTCTCTAAATTTCTGGTTTGGTTTGATTTGTTTTCTAGGGCTTGAAAGAGGAGGGAAGAACTAGGATCTAGGGCTTCGATTTTCTCCTATAAGAAAGAGGCAAGTGAGCTTTGTTTTCTGATTGTGTAGTTCTAGAAGTAAGACCCTACCTTGATGTAGTATGAAACCCTAGAAAAAAAAACAAATTTAGGGAGAACACACTTTATTTTGTTTCATCTACTGTTAAAATGTATAGGAAACCTCTGCTTGTGTATAAATTGTTGTATCTGAACTCATGTTCGATAATGTTCTTTTGTTTCAAATTGTGGGTTAATTATAATCCTATCATATGGTTTCCTAAGGTACGTTATAACTTTTAGTTGCTGAAGAAAAAAAAATGTTATTTATATAATTTTTGTGCAATATTTCTGGTTTATGCTGTTTTGGGCAATGTTTGTGAATGCTGGATGGATAGTGTGTGATAATAGGCTTATTTAGTTGCAACCAAGCTGTCCATCTGATCTTGTCAAAAAAAAAGGTTGAAACAGGACAGCATAGCTAGGTTGCTGGAAGATGACTTGCTTGTGATTGGACTACACCTTTTGTTTGATAATAATCTGGTGTAAATAATATTTGCGGAAGCGTAAAAACTCTCAAGAAAAACACGATTTCTACTAATCAAAATATATTCATTATAAAACTTAATTAATTTTCGTAATAGGAGCTCTTTATATAGATAACTCCTCACCAAAGAGCCCAAAACTTACTAAAAACCTAAAAACTTGCAACCCAAGTAAACTACTAACCTAAGGACACTTTCTAAACATAAAATAACTCAAAAATAGCAATTTAAGACCTCCTAAAATACCTACCTAAAAGCTAATACGAAATTATTAAAAATAGAAA
>MVGT01003279.1:73996-100312 GCA_002174775.1 Macleaya cordata | reverse complement strand
AGGTGGGTTAGTGGAGTGAATTAGCCGTGGATAGTAGTTAGTTATATTTGTTTATGTGTAATCTCTATAAAAAGGTTGTAATTAACTATTTGGGGAATGAAATAAATATTTTGGAGAATTGTTTCTCATTTGGAGGTTTGGGTTCCCTCGAAGAACGGAATTGGAGGCTGGTTTTCCTCGAATTAAACCATTATCCCTTTAGTTTATGTTGTTATGTGTTAAGCACGTAACACATCGGATTTTAACGGTGAAAAAGAAGGCTCATAATTTCACCACGTAGATGAGGTGGTTAGTTCAATGTCTTATAATGATATGATTTTCAGTGGCTACAATCAGCATAGTGAGAAAATTATGTTTACAAAAAATTAACCCTTGGATCATCTCCATGTGGTCTCTACAAGAAAAGTTTCCCCAAAAAACCACCCTGTTGCATTATAGTGATTGCTAGCCACACTCGTGTCTGTGGCAGACATCCTTCTAAAAGTGGAGATTTTTGGAGAGGCTTTTCTTGCGGGTCCACATGGAAATAATCAGAAGACTGATTTTTATCATCATAAAACTTCTATCCTCTTAAAAAATTCGAAAAATGAGTAGAATGCCCTTGCATGGGAAAAATACTGACGTGGAGGCAACCTTTTTTTTATGCACGGACAGTCCTCGACACATGTTAGCACGATGCAAAAAGACAAAAAAGCCATTTGCTGAATAACGACGGTGCACGTTAGCAAAACCCCATTAATGAATTTTGACATAAAAATGGTTTAACTTTTAAAATATAAATCGAATTTGAATAAAATTTATACCGTTGTAAAGCATTTTTCAAGATCTTTAAAACAAGAGCAGACTTGAATCCCAAATTCAAAAAAAAAAAAAAAGAAATCCCTAAAAAAGCCCATTTAACAAGTTAAAAGCTTAAATAATTGTATTCTTATAGTTTGCATTGTTTAAAAAGTAGTTTTTCAGTTTTTTTCTTATACAATTTGTTTGCATAGAGGTTTTAAAAAGTGCAGATGCTCAAAAGTATTTAGAAACGCCTAATGCAAATTATTTTTACTATACAAATTATAATTTGTATTGTTTAAAAAGCGGGTTTTCGGCTTTTTTCTTAGGCAATTTGTTTGCATAGAGGCTTTGAAAGTGCAGATGCTCAAATATATTTAAAAACGCATATGCAAATTATAATTTGTATTGTTTAAAAAGTAATTTTTTGACTTTTTTCTTATACAATTTGTTTGCATAAAGGCTTTGAAAAGTGCAGATGCTCAAAAGTATTTAAAAATGCCTATGCAAATTATAATTTGCATTGTTTTTAAGTATGCAAATTATAATTTGTATATGTTTTTATGTATGCACTCTGTTTGCATAACTTAGTTACAAAAAAAAGAAAGAAAAAAAACACCTATGCATTATTTTTAAGTATGCAAATTATAATTTGCATAGGTTTTTATGTATGCAATCTGTTTTCACGACCCAATTACAAAAAAAAAAAAGAAAAAAAAAGATTAAAAGCTATAGTCCGTAAAAAAAATACAAAAACAGAAACAAAAACGAAAAAAAAAAAACAAAGAAATAACCTATAAAAATTATAATTTGGATTACACATGCTTAAAACTAAAAGAGGGGTAGTTTAGGTATGCAAAATTTATCATTTAAAAAAATAAAAACAAACTATGGACCTACTTTACAAAATGCAAAAAAGGAAGGAGGGTGCTTACAACTCAAAAGAAGTCATTTCCGTCAAACTGCCCCTAATTGTGTAAAGAATTTGGGTCCTACAAGTAAAACCTCTGAAAAATTCTCTCCTTGGCATTTTTCAAAATTCCCTAGAACAGCTGATATTACTAATATCAGCACACATCGAAAAAAGGCGTTGAATTTAAATACACAAATCTCGATCAAATTTATACACATAAATCTAAGGGTTACCTAGCATTTGTTGACATAATATAGTGGTATCAGCACATGCTATGAGTTTGCTTTGGCCCCTTAATAGTACAAAAGTAACATTTAGTCACGATGGGTTAAAAATCATGGGGTCCTGGTTAGGGATCTCAATGGATAGTCAAAAATCCGAATCCGATTAGAATTTGAATTTTAGGATATTATTCGAAATTTCGAATATCTGATTCGGATATCGAATATTTTTTCTGATAATAAAAATTTTTAGATACTGATTCGGATATTAAGAAATTCGCTCCGTTAATATCCGATTCGATAAAAAGTCACATACATATAAAAAAATTCATCTATGATACATAAAAATTGTATGTAGTATATATATAATGAAAAATTGAAAAAAAGTCCCTATAAAAAAAGTCATTATGATTTTAGTCCTTGTTTTATAAATTTAGTCACTACTTTTATGGCTTTTATGTCCAAAAGTCTAAATATATTATATAATATATATTAGTATAAATAAAATGAAAAAAAATGTCTAAATATCCATATTATCAAATTTCAGATAATATCTGAATTGGATTACCTTATAGAATCGAATCGGATATTATCGGATATTCGATAAATTTTTTGGATAAGAATTCGAATTGTGAAATACAATATCCGTTATATCGGATCGAATTCGGATATCGAATATTTTTTTCGTATATGGATTCGGATAGTTACCGTTTATATCCCTAAATTACAATTTGCATAAGTTTTTAACTATGCAAATGCAATTTATAGGATTCTACTATTATACAATCTGTTTGCATAAAGGCTTAGAAAACAGCAATTGCTATAAAAAATATGCAAAATAACCTATGCAAATTACAGCTTGCATAATTTTGAGTTTTTCTTATCATAAAATCTGCTTCCATAGTACGAAAGTTTTTTTTTTCTTTTTGAAATTGATATTTTGTCTAGTCTCATGTTAAAGATCTTAAAAAATGCTTTCCAAAAATATAAATTTTCTCAAAATCCAATATGTAGCTTAAAATTACACCGTTTTGAATTTTAAAAAGTATTATTTTCTCTCTCTACCACGTCACCACTCCCCACAAAACAAAATAGTAGAAATAAGGATTGTTTAGGTATGGAAATATGTATTGTTTAAAAAGCAGGTTTTCGGCTTTTTTCTTATGCATTTTGTTTGCATAGAGGCTTTGAAAGTGCAGATGCTCAAATATATTTAAAAACGCATATGCAAATTATAATTTGTATTATTTAAAAAGTAATTTTTCGACTTTTTTCTTATGCAATTTGTTTGCATAAAGGCTTTGAAAAGTGGAGATGCTCAAAAGTATTTAATAACGCTATGCAAATTATAATTTGCAGTGTTTTCAAGTATGCAAATTATAATTTGCATAGGTTTTTATGTATGCAATCTGTTTGCATAACCTAGTTACAAAAAAAAGAAAAAAAAAGATTAAAAGCTATAGTCCGTCAAAAAAAACCAAAATAGAAACAAAAACAAAAACAAGAAAAACAAAATAAAAAAAACAAAGCAATAACCTATGCAAATTAAAATTTGCATTACAAATACTTAAAACTAAAAGAGGGGTAGTTTAGGTATGCAAAATTTATCATTTAAAAAAATAAAAATAAACTATGGACCGACTTTACAAAACGTAAAAACGGAAGGACGGTGCTTACAACTCAAAAGAAGTCATTTCCGTCAAACCTCCCCTAAAAAAGGGTTTTAACCTAGTATTGTGTAAAAAATTTGGGTCCTACAAGTAAAACCTCTGAAAAATTCTCTCCTTGGCATTTTTCAAAATTCCCTAGAACAACTAATATTACTAATATCAGCACAGATAGGAAAACAGCGTTGGATTTAAATACACAAATCTCGATCAAATTTATACACATAAATCTATGGGTTACCTAGCATTTGTTGACATAATATAGTGGTATCAGCACATGCTATGAGTTCGCTTTGGCCCCTTAATAGTACAAAAGTAACATTTAGTCACGGTGGGTTAAAAATCATGGGGTCATGGTTAGGGATCTCAATGGATAGTCAAAAATTCGAATCCGATTAGAATTTGAATTTTAGGATATTATTCGAAATTTCAGATATCTGATTCGGATATCGAATATTTTTTTCTGATAATAAAAATTTTTCGATACTGATTCGGATATTAAGAAATTCGTTCCGTTAATATCCGATTCGATAAAAAATCACATACATATAAAAAAAAATCATATATGATACAAAAAAATTGTATATAGTATATATATAATGGAAAATGGAAAAAAAGTCCCTATAAAAAAAGTCATTATGATTTTAGTCCTTGTTTTATAAATTTAGTCCCAACTTTTATTTTTTTTATGTCCAAAAGTCTAAATATATTATATAATATATATTAGTATAAATAAAATAAAAAAATGTCTAAATATCTATATAATCAAATTTCAGATAATATCTGAATTGGATTACCTTATAGAATCGAATCGGATATTCGATAAATTTTTTGGATAAGAATTCGAATTGTGAAATACAATATCCGTTATATCGGATTGAATTCAGATATCGAATATTTTTTTCGTATATGGATTCGGGTAGTTACCGTTTATATCCCTAAATTATAATTTGCATAAGTTTTTAACTATGCAAATGCAATTTATAGGTTTCTATTATTATACAATCTGTTTGCATAAAGGCTTAGAAAACAACAATTGCTATAAAAATATGCAAAATAACCTATGAAAATTACAACTTGCATAATTTTGAGTTTTTTTATCATAAAATTTGCTTCCATAGTACGAAAGTTTTTTTTCTTTTTGAATTTGATATTTTGTCTAGTCTCATTTTAAAGATCTTGAAAAATGCTTTGCAAAAATATAAATTTTATCAAAATCCAATATGTAGCTTAAAAGTTACACCGTTTTGAATTTTAAAAAGTATTATTTTCTCTCTCTACCACGTCACCACTCCCCACAAAACAAAATAGTAGAAATAAGGATTGTTTAGGTATGGAAATATGTATTGTTTAAAAAGCAGGTTTTCTGCTTTTTTCTTATTCATTTTATTTGCATAGAGGCTTTGAAAGTGCAGATGCTCAAATATATTTAAAAACTCATGTGCCCCTAAAAAGGGGTTTTAACCTAGTATTGTGTAAAAAATTTGGGTCCTACAAGTAAAACCTCTGAAAAATTCTCTCCTTGGCATTTTTCAAAATTCCCTAGAACAGCTGATATTACTAATATCAGTAAATAGGAAAACAGTGTTGGATTTAAATACACAAATCGCGATCAAATTTATACACATAAATCTAAGGGTTACCTAGCATTTGTGACATAATATTGTGGTATCAGCACATGCTATGAGTTCGCTTTGGCCCCTTAATAGTACAAAAGTAACATTTAGTCACGGTGGGTTAAAAATCATAGGGTCATGGTTAGGGATATCAATGGATAGTCGAAAATCCGAATCCGATTAGAATTCGAATTTTAGGATATTATTCGAAATTTCGGATATCGAATATTTTTTTTCTGATAATAAAAAATTTTAGATACTGATTTGGATATTAAGAAATTCGCTCCGTCAATATCTGATTCGATAAAAAATCACATACATATAAAAAAAATCATATATGATACATAAAAATTGTATATAGTATATATATAATGGAAAATGGAAAAAACGTCCCTATAAAAAAAGTCATTATGATTTTAGTCCTTGTTTTATAAATTTAGTCCCTTCTTTTATGGCTTTTATGTCCAAACGTCTAAATATATTATATAATATATATTAGGATAAATAAAATAAAAAAATGTCTAAATATCCATATTATCAAATTTCGGATAATATCTGAATTGGATTACCTTATAGAATCAAATCGGATATTCGATAAATTTTTCAGATAAGAATTCGAATTGTGAAATACAATATCTGTTATATCGGATCGAATTCGGATATCGAATATTTTTTTCATATATGGATTCGGATAGTTACCGTTTACATCCCTAAATTACAATTTGCATTAGTTTTTAACTATGCAAATGCAATTTTTAGGTTTATATTATTATACAATCTGTTTGCGTAAAGGCTTAGAAAACAACAATTGCTATAAAAATATGCAAATTACAGCTTGCATAATTTTGAATTTTTTTTATTATAAAATCTGCTTCCATAGTACGAAAGTTTTTTTTTTCTTTTCGAATTTGATATTTTTGTCTAGTCTCATTTTAAAGATCTTGAAAAATACTTTCCAAAAATATAAATTTTATCAGAATTCAATATGTAGCTTAAATGTTATACCGTTTTGAATTTTAAAAAGTATTATTTTCTCTCTCTGCCACATCACCACTCCCCACAAAACAAAATAGTAGAAATAAGGATTGTTTAGGTATAGAAATATGTTAGTTTTAAAACAAAAAACCAAAAAAAACCTTACCTTACGAAATGTTAAAAATGAGGGACTGCTTTATAAAATAAAAAATGCCCATCCTCTCCATGAAACATGAAACTATTAAAGTGCCAGCCTTCTAATCCTATTTTGTGAAATCTTAAATGGATAATTAAAAGTTTTATTAGATGATTAACTTGCTGAAAAAATCATAAAAAATTAGCCCCCTACTTATCTGCAAGTGAACCTGCATGCAAGAAAAACATGTCCGAAAAAATCTCCACCATTTTTTTAATTTTAGGGAGTAAAATCATAGACCTCTAACTTTTATTGGATTAAAATCACAACGTTTAAAGAAAAAGGATTAAAATTATAAAATTATTTTGGAGAAGGATTAAAAATATGGGTGAGCTGAAAAATAAGGATTGTTTTTACATTTTCCGATTTAAATATTATTTTTAAAAATACTATCCGTGTTTAGCACGGGCTTTTAATACTTTTATATATATATATAAATACATTTATGTTGAGATTGTGCACTTGAATCGAAGTGCCCGATCTTTCTCCCAACATGTGCTGGCATTTATCGCGTCAGAACATGTTGTCAGCGTCAGAACATGTTGTCAGCAGGCTATGTACTATTCCGTCTATAAATTGATAGGGTAGGCAATTAGTTAATAACCAATACTTGGGTATAGAGAGAGTTATAAACATAAAAATTAAAGATATTCTGGAGAGAGAAAACATGGAGAGAAGGGTTTATGACGTATCACTGGAAGGTAATGTTAATTCCTTGATGGAGTTGCTGGAGGAAGACCCACTTGTTCTTGATAGAGTAATAACTGGTTTCTATGAAACACCTCTTCACATAGCAGCCATGCGAGGTCATGTTGATTTCGCAATAAAGATTATGAATATCAAACCCGAGCTCAGCTCTGAGTTAGACTCGCACGGCGGATTTTGTCCCCTTCATTTGGCTTCCACAAAAACGAACCTTGAGATGGTGAAAGTGTTGCTAGAGGCCAACCCCAATGTTTGCAGTGTTACAGATCAAGATGGGAGAACCCCTCTACATCTAGCAGCTATGAAAGGTCGAGTTGAGATCATGAAGATGTTGATTAAGACTCAACCCAAGGCTATCCACATGCTATTGGATCGAAGAGAGACCATACTACACTTGTGCGTTCAACATAACCGTTTGGACGCCCTCAAGTTCTTGGTGGAGTACTTGGCTGGTGTTCCTACTGATGAAGAATCCATATCTGTGAATTCGAAGGACGATGATGGTAACACAATCTTGCATCTTGCTGTAGCCAGGAGGCACATGAAGGTACGTATAATAATGTGAGTTTAGTAGATCATAAGATTAAAGGGTTAGTGTTTTGTTTAGCCCATAATTTCGATCATATCTGAAAAACAATCAGCTCAATCAATCGGATACCTCTAGCATCACAAATACTTTAATTAAAATTTAATACTGTGACTCTTTTTTTTATTTTTTTTTTATTTTTATGATTAGGATGTTCAGACCACTTACAACACTTAACTAGTCTTTGGGCATGGTTCGCCGACTCCGACTCGGTGGCCGACTCGGTGGTGACCGAGTCCGAGTCCTAGTCCGAGTCAGGACAGGGACGACCGGAGTCAGGGTTGAAGAAAAGAAAAAAAAAGAATCAAAGAACCCGAGTCAACCAAGTTGAACCGGCCGAGTCGCACCGAGTCACACCGAGTCAGACCGAGTCACCCACTATTGTTAGTCTTTTGTGCCAATTAATTCGAATAGATAAGTTATATTTTGCAGTAGTGCAGAAGTTTAGATTTAAATATGACATAACGTTAATAATGTAAATGTTCTACAATAAACCTCATTATTCATAATATCTATAGAAGTTTTGGGGATAATAATAGATGCTAGATTCTCCAACTGTGTCACTTGTAGATGTTTGGCTTTATTCTCCCACATCATAACTTGAATCTTGCTATGGGTACATATTAGAGTTGAAAAAATAGATGAAAGAAAGTGAAGAGATGAAGAAAAATAGAAATAATAGGAGAATAATAGTACTGTTGTTGTTATGACATGGAAAAATAATAAAAAATTTGAATTTAAAAAAAATTGTAAAAAATTTAATTGGTATGACTCTGCCGAGTCAGGCTACCGATTCAACCGAGTTGACAGAGTCACAGCTGAGTCGCACCAAGTCGTGAACGGTCCGAGCTTGGTATTGGACAGTTGGGTAGGTGCCGATCAAGTCTGATCTGAGCCAGCCGAGTCGGCGAACCATGCTTTGGCGTAGCGCCAGCTTCTTCGTGTTAGCTGGTACGTACCGGGTTGATCTAGGGAATATAATTAACCTTACGTAGCTGACCACCAAGGAGATTCGAACTCTCGACCTCCAGGTTGTGAGGTAAATGTTACACCATTAGGCCATCCCCTAATGGTTAATACTGTGAATCATCGGATTCTATGAAGCACATACATTTAATCCCAAAATAGATAAGTGAACCATTAAATGCACATTAGTGGAGCTAATTCTTATGTTTTTTTTTTCAATAAAGTTTTTTGGCCTGACTATTTTACAAAATTAGTGCCAGAAGCTTATGTGGTAGGGTAGGATCCACTATTTTTCCTTCTTAAAAGTATTATGAGGGGGTTTCTAACTTATGTGGCAGTGAAATTCGTCATGTCACATAAGCATCGGGTATTTGTTTTGTATAAAGAACGGGACAAAAAACAACACTTTTTTTTTCTCAATAACAAATTTTTAATTAAGCAATGAATGAAAACAACGTTACAGAAAAAGGGCAAAGCTAGGCTATGTACTATGTCCTACTCGACCCAGAAAGCAACAGTAAGTAAGAGAGGCAAAACCAGCATCACAATGCTAAACAATCATCGTTGTTATCTTAGAAAGACCCACTTAGTGGACCTGATTGATTTCACGATTACTTTTTGAGAGTTAATTTGTACTATTTTAATGAGGCTATTGGCTTGAAATTAGTCATTTGAACGAGAGAGGCTATTGAGACCTGTCTAATGATCTGTCTTGTTAGACATATTGAGGTGGTACTAAATATCTACTATTTATTATGTACTAGTAAGGCCTACACATACATCATTGGGCCGGTCCCAAAATCATTGTATTTGAACTATGTCAGTGCATCGTCCCACAGAAATGGGTGCTTTTAGTAAAATATAAAACTTAGGGTTAAAAAAAAAGGAGAAAATTTGAAGGAATTTATAGGGGGTGTTTAAGGAAAAACAATGAATTAATGGTGTGTTTGGATGCACAATATATTCATGTTTCTTAAGGGATTCATGAATCCTTTGGAATCATGAATTCTAGGAAACATAAATTCTAAGGGTTTAATAAAATATGGAAAAACTGAAGTATTTTCTCTTAACAAAATAGAACTCTCTTCTCGTTCTTCTAATTTTACCCACTTTTATTCTTATACTTTCGCTTACTCCTGCCTAAGCGTCTGTGCAAAGATGATTTGTGAGTTGATATTTTCTCATCAGTTAGATCAAGGACCACATTCATGTGGGCCTACAAATTTTTAATAAAGCATTTCTTTAATTCATACAAACCAATGCGGTAAATCTGAATAAACTAAACCAAGAACAAATTGAGAAGAAAATTCTTCACTTATTAATAATTCAATAAAAATTGTCTTCCCTACATCAAAACTCGAATATAAATAGACTGACTAAACTAGATCTAAAAAGAAACTACTTGATAAACTCCTAGAACACAAAACAGTAAAATTATCAAAACAAAACTTTTCTTAAATAGTAAAATTATCTTTTTTTAGGCCTAAGCAATAGAATTTGGCAGAAAAATACCTACTCTAATTGCATTTTTATTAGTCTTGTTCGTTGGACGTTTTACATCAAATTAGGTCCTCTTGATGAATTTTAGTAAAGTTGGAACCCCAGACTCTAGATACTTCAATGCCATTTCCATTCCTTCTATATATGAATTTTGGTCGCTAGTGTCAATGCATATATTTCTTTCAATAGTCTCAATGCCATTTCCTTTTTTTATTTTTTGTTTTCTATCTTCAGATGGTAAATTGTTACATTAATTAATTAAGGCGCGGAACTAATAATGTGCAGATTATAAAGTATTTGCTGGAGAGTAATAGAGGAATTGATATAAATGCCTTAAACAATAATGGTTTCACTGCGCTGGATATCTTAGCACAAGGTATTGGAAGGGATTTAAAGGACACGGAAATTGGTGATCTTCTTCGAGGTGCTGGAGGAGTTTTGAATAATAGAGATACTAATCATGATTATCAGAAATTAGTAGAAAAAAGAACACAAGAAACCTCATCAGGCGGCAAAGGCGGGAAGAAGAAGTTCATAAGCGATGAAAAGAAAGATCTCTACCACAGAAATGAGCTGTAAGAGAAACGTAACGCATTAGTTGTGGTAGCATCGCTGATAGCAGCCATGGCCTTTCAAGCTGGATTGAACCCACCAGGTGGTGTTTGGCAAACTGATGCCAAGATTAATTCCAGTGTCGACACTGGAACTTTTCTTTATTATCATACAAGAGAAGTGCCAACTCAAGTACGTGCTCTGGCCGAGCGAAGAACTCTTGTCGACCCCGAATCTAATAAAAATCGTGCGTTTATCAGTAATCTAAAGTACACATCGGCGAAAACTAAAGAATTTTATAAACACCAAAACGAAAAAAGTTATACTTTTTTTCATGGGGAATACCTACCACGTACTATTTTGAAAGATGATGTTGAGGTTGAATGGAAGAAAATTATATCAAACCACAAAGGTTTCTTCCCTTACCTAGTACAGTACGCAGGGACCTCCATATTTGCTTATAAGTCTCCGTATTTTTACATCACCTACATAGTTTGCAACTCGATCGGGTTATTGGCTTCTCTGAGCATAATCTTGTTGATTGTAAGTGACATACCAGTGGAAAGAAGATCTTCTATTTTGCTCCTGATGGGGATCATGTGGGTTGCAGTCCTATGTACCGCCTTCTCCTACTTGGCAGCTTTGTCAAGCTTGGTGCCACCATTTTACGATATTGATAGGATGTTCCGTTATTCATGTTTGCCATGGGTAGGGTTTACAATCATCCTTGTGTTGTACATGAAAAAACGTAAGACTGGGGAACAGAAGCACGACTCGGAAAGGATTTGCTTAAACTGATCAAGCAAAAGTTGTGTACGCTGAGATTTGCTTAAACTGATTGAAGAAAAGTACGTATACTAATAATTAGTCCTCCATTATGCTGTTAGGATGACTAGCTAGCTAACTAGTACGTGATGTTGTTTGGTGATAATAATAGTCCTGTTGGGTTTATTGGTCTTGATAGAATTAGGTTCCCATACGTTGGATGTTTTTTCACAGTTTTCTTCCTTGTCCCCTATTTTATAGGTCCGGGTTTAAATGTTGTATTGCTTTTAGGCTTGGGGAGGTTTAAGGCTTTTGTCCCCTCAGTCTTGTTGTTTGGTGATATGTTCTAATAAATTTTCCTTCGCTACATCAAGATTTTTTTTATTTTTTTTAACAAAAAACTAGTGCGTGATGAAAACCTTTTTATGATCCAATCCTTAGTAATTACATTTTTACTAAATTCATACTTTAGAACTCAGGTTTAATTAGGACCACGGTTTAAACGTGGTCTTTAATTTTTTATTTTTAACCACAAATTACATTAAACCACGGTTTAAATCCTTTTTTCATTGTAGTAACATCCCGACAAATGCAGAATGCACATTTTTATTTTGGTGATGAGGCAATCATTACATTAGTGGCTTGCATTAACTTATTCAAGTGGATAAAACAGGTGCCCTTTATGAATTCTTACATTTTATTTTGTGAAATTAGTGGCCAGTCCGTTTTCAGTGTGGAAAATTAGACTCAAAATTTTGTTCCATTATAATGGCTAAGGTACCTAGGAACAAAGATTTTAAGTAAAGAAATTTGTAACACCCCAAAATTTTATTAGTGTATAAGATCTACACTTAACATAATTAATTGTAGTAACCCATTATTTTTTATGGACTTGGGCATGAGTCTATGAGATTAGATAGTCTAAATCAATATTTGTGTGATGGATTTGAGCATGAACATGAATCTATAATTAAGTGGGCTAGACCCAGCTTTATTTTCTTTGGGCTAAAACAACCCAACATGTTATATATTATTTCTAAAATTCGTATTTATATCTGTCAGTATACTTTGGACCCCATTTTGGACATCTTATGCTCCGAATTGGGCTTGGGCTGTTTCTAATGAAGTTGTAGCTCTTTGAATCTAATTTTCAGAATGATATGTGATATTTGGACTTACGATCTGGGAGTTATGAGCATTAAAGTAAACTGTGTACATATGGCTAGTTGTAGACTAACATTAATGAATAATGTTTATTCACTCAAAATAACTTTTGATTTAGACTATAAGATCATTTTAATTGATACATGTCTTCATATCATTAAACAAGGGGTATAAGTTACATTAATGTTTTTGTACACAAAATCTTATCTATAAAAATTAGTCTTTGTTATTAAACATATCACCATTACTAGCTAATGATGCACACACTACCATTACAACTCACCAACACTAACTAATGGTAGATGTACCACCACTACTAGCTAATGATGGATGCACCATCACCACTAGCTAATGATGCACCACCACCACTAAATAATAATAATAGCATTACCATTTTCCACCATCATAATAGAAAACATTTTGGAAGCCTATATAAGGAGACTTAAACCAAATGAAAATGAGTACCTTAAAGAAGTTCTCTCTATTTTTATTCCATCTTCTAAACCATTCAACGTCAAGCTTATTTACTTCTTCAAACTTTAAACCTTATTTTTCTACTGTTTAACCTATACAAAAAGAAGGATTTTTCAACTAAGAAGAGGTATTTTTCAACATCAAAAGAGGAGATTTTCAATTTGAGGAAGAGATATTTTTCAACATCAAAAGGAGAGTTTTCATACTTGTATTGGAAGCAAATCAAGGTAGGGATCGAAACCCTAGTATAAAACCTATATTCTTGATTATATTATTTTTGAACAAATCATGTAGGTAAGAAAATCTATCATATTTGTTTGTTAAATCATGAAATCTATTTAAAATTGTATTTTATGATAGAATAGTGTGGTGATTTGAAATCTAATGCAAGATAAAATGTGGTGAATATAAAAGTGAGATGATTTAATAAAATCAATGGTCAGTAAGCCCTAATGGCTTTCCACGAAAATGTGGTTCCCGCGGAAGACGATTCTTGATAATCGTGGTTGGCTTACCGGAACAAGCCCTGACTTTAAGATTAATTAAAAATATTAATCTGATATTTGTGACAGTTCGTACATAAATAAAAACGTGGCTAAAAGGCCCTGGAAAATACAAACAGCAAGGATTTTGTAAAATTTTAGTAATACTGCAGAGTTTTTAGCAACACTTTTAACTGAAAAACGTAGTTTCTATTGTTGCATATGTTTTGTTGCATTTTTAAATGTGTTTCCTCATTCATACATGTTTGAATCTATTATTTTTGGTTAGTTTCCTACTGATTTTGCTCACCCCGATAATTTTTCCCCCATAGAGTTCGAAGAGGGTGTTGGAGCATAAATCTTGAATTTAACGATCGTGGAAAGACTTACTTGCTAGCATAATTTATAGGAGTGCTTAATTTGTTTGATCACACTACTTTATGTATTATATCACGGGGATTATAGGATGTTTTATGTTTTATTTTGGTTTGGAGAATGATTTTATATGTTAGAAATGTAATTTTTCAAGTGTTGTTTTGAACTTAAAATCTGATAGTACTGTGATTTTTGAATTGTTTCTCTTAATTCTGAGATCGGATTGATGTTCCGTCAGTTGAATTATTTTCATAATAAATTCTTTTATTTTTTCCTAAAATTTCATAATTTTTGGATTAACTTATGATTTGGTTTTAATAGGATAAAATATCATATCACGTTACTGAATTTCTATTGTTAGTGCAGATGGACCCCGTTACAGTTAATTTTATAGTATGTTATAATTTTCAAATCGAAAAACTTCCTTTTGTGATATTTTAGATTTGTTTGTCTATTTTCGTTTAGTCTTGAACGGACTTAAAAATGATGTAAGATGAATTATTTATGTACAAAATAACATACCTGATGCAGATTCTGGACAGATTATTATATGTCTAAAACATCTATTAGTTTGCATAAACCTTTTGATTTACTTTAGTCAAACTTAGATAACCATGAATTAACTTTTAACTACTCTTTTGATTTAATTTTTTTGACCTATTATGGTTGGATTTTATAGAATAGAGAAAAGAATTACCAATCTTTGTTCTTACAATGCCTATAATTATGTATCCTTCTAATACTCTTCTTTTCAAGTTTAATGATCTGAGTTGGATTATAAGATTTAAAAAGTGGAGTGTTACAGTTTGGTATCAGAACTTAGGCTCTAGATCTTTTTGGAACTTGTGGAATGTATTTTAAAAAAAATGTACTTTATATTTTATGTTAGTATAATGATTTATCGATTGTAAATACAATGATTTATCGAGTGTTGATTTACTTACACAAAGCACGTATAGAAGTGTTTGTATGAAAAAAAAAATTATTAAAGAAACTATTTTCTTAAGGTATCCGACTTATCTTTTGAAATTGTCTCTAATACCTGATGTTGAGGTACTATTAAAAAAATATTTACTTTGTACGAATGATTATGTATAGAAAATATACATAATTATATGTAAATATACACTACTTGCTTAAGTTTACCTCTACTAAAATAAAAACAAAATTTTGTTGTTGTTTGATTTGAGTAGGTGATGTTTATTTTGGGGTAAGGGTAAACAACTAAAAACCTTATTATTATAAAAGAATTGCATATATGTAGATATAATAATAGGGGATGATGTGACTAGAAATAATAAATTATTTTCGGAGTGTCAGGATGTGATGCAATTCAAGAAGTGAATTGGTTGGTGTCGTTTCAGGTAACAAACATATTAGTTAGTAGGAAGTTTATATTTTCTTCCAAGCTTATTAGATATGCCTTCTCTTTAAGAAATGAGAAAAGACGTAACTTGATTATTGATTAATCAAGAACCACTGGTTGGTTTTGTCTCTTTTGAGATATTAAAGTATGATGTGATCCTAGAAGCGGATCGATTGACATCATATCATATAACATCTGGTGATGATTAATTGAAATTAATTAGTTAGTAGTATATATATTTCTTTAAAGAAAATTAGAAGAATTTTCTTTTTGATGGAATAAACTTGAAAGTTTATATACCACGTTTACATAATAATCGGCACTAGCGAAAGTATATCGAATGATACTTACACCGAGACAAATCACCGCATGCGTTAGAAAGAAGAATTGTGAGGACAAAAATTTTGCGGATAAGTAGTGAAAAGTAAAGAGAGGGGATGACGACGAAAGTGTGATGAAAAGTAGTAGACTCTTCATCTTAATGGCACCAACTACATAGGATGGCACTATTTGGTTGACCACCCAAAATAGAGCAACCATGTAGGAAAGTGATTTGGATGAAGGTGGTCAGCTACTGGGTGATTATTCTCACTAAGTCATGTATTCCTCGACAATAGAAATTCTCACCACATCGCAATGACAATGAAGCTTCTCATACAAAAAAATGATGAGGCGTTATGAAACTTTCACGACATTAGAAGAATAGAATATATCAAACCAAGAAGATGGAGAAAATATTTTTTCATCCAATATTCTCAGGCACAAGAAAACACAGAGAAAAAAAAACTTTACTGCACGACGGAGAAAACACGAAGAATATCTGAGAATTGACTTGCAAACACTTAAGGAGCATCAAGTGTACGCTAAGAAAAGTAGGTATGAATTTTAGAAGAAAGAAGTGATATTTCGTGGGCATATTATCTTAGAACATAGGATAGCAATAGACCCAATTAAGATTTTAGCAGTCCTAGGTTGGAAAAATAAGTGAAAGAAGCATTATGAGACCAAATGTTATCCAAGAAACAACAGAAAAGATAAAAATTATTAAGGATTGTTTACGTGCAGCACAAAGCCGTCAGAAGAGCTATGCTGACAATGGGAGGAGACCACTTGATTTCCAAGTAGGTGACCATGTATTCTTAAAAGTTAGTCCTAGACCCGGGATTAAGCGGTTTGGAAAAAAGGAAATACTTTCACCACGATATGTAGGACCATTCGAGATTCTAGATCGAATTGGTGAAGTTGCATATCGGCTCGCTTTGCCACCACAGCTAGCCAGAATACACAATGTATTTCATGTTTTTTTTTTTCAAATCAAAGGCTAAAATTTATTGATAAGGCACCAAAGATGATGCAAAAAATTCAAGAAACAATGGGATTACATGATGCTACAATTTAACAATAATTCCCCATCTAAGCAGCAAATCCTCAAAAAAAAACCCATCAAAAACAAAAATAAAAAGAAGAAAAATTCTCAACACCAAGATTTTGTTATCACATGTATAAATGAACTATTTTAAGAAAACAATTTATTAACCCTAGAGATGAAAAAAAAATATTTGTGTTGTCCAAAATTTAATCGTATTGATGATTTTCATGCGTTAATAGGAATTTGACATACGAAAAAAGAATCAAGATCGAATTCTCCTCATTACATAACTCTTGAATTCCTGAATTTTTGTTTCCTTCTACCCCTTCAACTTGGGCTTCTATATTCATTGACGGGCCTAATTTGTGAGGCCCCGCTAATGTATTCTGAGTTTTATTTAAACTACATTCCACCTTATCACTAGTAGATCCCTTCTGATGTGTGGGCCTATTTTCTACAAATTCCTTAGACCTACATACTATTTGATTTTCAATTACTACTTCCTCCCCTTCTTCTCTTCTCTCTCCGCAATTAATAATGCTGGTCTCAATGTGTACTCTTGTCGTCAACCCACACCCCATCTGCACCTGGATATTATCAACCGATGGGAAAGATTTTTGGCTCAAATCTAGATTTGCTTTCTCACCTGACACATGTATCTCTAAACCAGCTAGTTTAGAAGCAACCATCCCATCAATATGACTTTTCATCCCCCCTCCGATCAACTGACCGGAAACTCTAATTTTTCGATTTTCCGGTTCATACAT
Organism: Macleaya cordata; assembly: GCA_002174775.1. Taxonomy (NCBI): domain Eukaryota; kingdom Viridiplantae; phylum Streptophyta; class Magnoliopsida; order Ranunculales; family Papaveraceae; genus Macleaya; species Macleaya cordata. The sequence goes on along the minus strand of MVGT01003279.1, from coordinate 82,873 downwards.
ACCTTCCTTATCTTCCATCTCCACCGCTTGAATCGAGAATGAACTCCCACCAAATGAAAATGTTAATATCGCTGGCCTACTATCAACTGGTCCCTTTACCTTCAATCTAACCGCCGTTAAATCATCAGCCAATTTGGTCGACGGATGAATCTCCAACAACCCTCCAAATTTGTTCCCCAGATCCTCGAACACATCTTATTTCCACAAATGAAAAGGCACCCCTTTGACTTCGATCCATTTCGGATTACAGGATATGTCCGTACAAGGAACTGCATTCGCCGCCGACCACCATGGGTACAATCTGAGTTCTATCGATCCCAGCAGCCAGCACCCCTGTGCACACATTCTGTTTCTTTCCTCTTCTGAAGGGCCAAAATAGAGCGCCTTATTTGTTGCAAACAGAAGAATATCGAAATCTTCTTGAATCTTAAATCTGGAAACTATGTGAGAACCCACCTCCAACCAAGAGACCATTTTGAAATTTGAATCAATGACTATTGCTTGGTTCCATTTTCCCCATTCACTGACTTCCTTATCCATCTTCCAATCTCCCCATCTTCTTACTCAATGAAATAGGTTCAACCACCCTTGCAACCTCCAGAGGACCTGCTCCTTCTGTCTTGTTCTTAGGCTCACTAATGGAGAGGATTAATTTTTCTAAAGCCACAAACATCCTTTTCCATTTTCTTTCAATTTTGTCTGCTGGGAAGAAAATTTGGGAGATGGAATTAACTTCACCCGGAGCTGTTAAACGTAGATATTCTCCATTCTTGTTGCGATCTCTAGTTACTATCAACCAATCATCATTAACTCTGTATCTCCAGAAATCTCTCCTCTTTCTATATACTCTAGATTCTCTTTCCATGGTTAGAGCTAACCATTTTTTTTTTTTTTTTATGTGAAGAAAACCTCCAAACGTGGTGGTAAGTATTCAAATAAAGAAATTAACGAAACAAATTAGGGGCAAATCAAGCCAAAACTCTTAACAAAAACAACAAGGATAAAACCTTAGCCATAAAACATGAATTTTTTTTGGTCGGTAAAACTGACTGAATTTTATTGAGAAAAGAAACAGAGTACATCAGGAATATACAACTATTTCATCCTTTTCTCAAGCAGGAAGCAAGCATCAAAACAAGAACTCTGATTAGAATTCAAGGGGATTCGAAAATCATATTTTTCCATCGAACAACATCACAAGATTCAATCGATATGCCTTTAAATTCTTCTCTACCTTCTACCCACATTAGAGCTGTGATTTTGACATGGTCCACCATTCTGTTCATGTCCATTGCTTTATCTTCAAATTGCCACCGGTAACCCCTCCCAAGAAGGGATAAAACGTAATTTAGTGACTACAATGACTAAATTTATTTCTACGAACCCTAGAACCCTTGAACTACGACAATCTAAATCAGAATGGGTCTTTACTAAGCGATCATAAAAGTCATCATATCCATTGTCCCACTCTCATCAGACATACTAACTGGAGATGAGAAGAGCCATGAGGATTCGAAAGATACACATACAAACCAGCAGGATTAAAATTAACACCTTGATAACTATTAAGAAATGGAAGGGTTCTTGGCGGCCACTAGTATTTTAGTATTATGAGCCTGAGCTTAGTCATTATCACAATATCAATATTGCATGAGTTTTCTTTAAAGACCATATACATATACCTTGGGCATGCAGCCAGGGTCATTTGTCTAATAAATAACATTTTTTTTAATTATTATTATTATTATTATATTTTTTATCGTTGGAATTGAAATATATATTAAAACTCATTGAGCACAAGGTGTGGGTGCACCAGAGAAAGCCAAAACAAACAACCAACAAGGATGCTAAAACAGCAAATTAAAAGACCTCCAACCTAAAAGAGCAAAAACAAACAAAATACCAGGCAACAAAGCAAAACAAATAATAAAATAGGACAATACAACCAAAAACACAAAACAGGCCAAATCAAGATCCTTTTTTTTTTTTTTAAATTATTAAGTAGATCTTTATTTAGCTATTATATAATTGATGATGGATCTGCAGCTCCACCACTTCTTTCTGCTGGGTTGAGCTTCTTTTTCAGAATTTCCAACTTCGTAAGCAACCATGAGGCATCTCCACCAAGCAACCGTGAGATGAAGCGGATAATGTGCACCAACAGGACGAGACCCAATAACCCAAACCACACCAACAATGTGTAAGTAACTGCTGTTGGACGACTACTAATATCCCCTTGATGATGATGATGATGATGATGAGTGCGTGAAAACAAGCATGTAACAGCAACCAAGTAAGTTAAGGCCATAAACGTGATTGAAACCCAAAGGACACCCATAAGAAGTCCAACAAAAGATTTTCGCTTGATATGCAATCCACTTATAAGAAGAAAAATTATGCTCAGAGATGCCAAGAACCCAATCGTGTTAAAACTCATGAACTGGATGTAATAGTCGTGCTTAATTTGAGCCATTACAGAGGTTCCGGCAAGTCTGAATGGAGAGGGAGGACTAGTACTAGTATTAGGACTACCATTATGAATATTTTCATTAATGGAATAATTTGTAGTATTATAAGTACGGTCTTCGTCGGCGTTTCCCTGCCAAAGACCACCTGGTGGGTTCAGTCCACCTTGAAAGGCCATGGCTGCTATCAGTGATGCTACCACCATTAATGTGTTCTGTTTCTGTTTCAGCCATTTATCATATTGCTCATCTTCATCATCATATGACTTTTTATTCCATGGTACTAGTTGTACCTTCTGAATATCTTTATCACCTGATTGCCGTCTTGAAGCTGCAGCTCGTAATAATTTAGCTCCAGCATCTTGAAAAAGATCTTCAATTTCCATATCCTTCAAACCTCTAGTTTCACTTTGGGTTAAGATATCCATGGCCGTGAAACCTTTTTTGTTTATGGCATTTAATTCAACTCCTATATTTCTGTCCAGCAATAAGTACTTTATCATCTGCACAAATTAATCAAGTTTTATATATACTTGTAAGCGAACGTGTACTTAAAATTGGGCATACTTTATATGTGTGAAGGTCGACTGACCCTCGCAACTGCTAAGGGCAAGTGCTATGGACACCTCAAACAAGTAAAAAAAAGTATTTTTTGAGGTTTGGACAAATACTATGGGCACCACAAATAACTAAACCCCTCCCTCCTGTCCTAAATTTGGGACTTGGGCAAGTAGTGTCAGGTTCATAATTAGTTGAAAAATGGATCCTTATTTTCTGAATCAGTTAACTACGAAGAGAACTCTAGAATAAAACGGAAGGCAAGTATTGTGCCATACGACACAATCTGTGCCATCCCTTCCTATTTTTCTATGACACTTGCCTTCCCTCAAACCCTTAAACCCCTACCTCAAACAACTTAAATAAGGGTTTACCATGGCACTTGCCCTAACAAAGGGTTTTGACAAAGAGTGTTGTTATTGCAATATTCACGGCGACCTAGTGCCATCACCCCTTCTTCTTCTTCCTCCTCCTCTCCCGGATCTAATTTTTAGATCTGGTTTTTTGATAGGAGAAATGGGTTGAAAAATTGGATCCATTTTTCAAACAAAACCCAAATTTTAGAAGTAATAATTTCTTATTATCTAGGCATCCCACCCAAATTTGTTTATTGGTATGTAATGCAAGGGGTCAAAATTTGATGTCCCCCTTGCATTTTTCTACTATCTATATATATATATATATATATATAGATAGGGAGGTTATATACCCCCTTATATAACCCCTCTTGTGTAGTCCAAATGCAATGAATCAGGAGCTAATTTTTTTAAAAGATGTTCTCTTCATTATGTATATCATCATATTCAAAAATTAGTTTATTTTAAAAATTTTAACCCCCTCAAATTAGTCTTTAAAAAATTGATAAGTTTTAAATTTTTATTTTGACGGTTGATTTAAAATTGGCAGATTTGAAGTTAGAAGTTTTAGAATGAGCTGATTTCAGGTGACTATGTTCTCTTCACTATGTAGACCATCTTCTCCAAAATCAACCCCTGAATGCATTGCATTAGGGTGTTTTTTAGGGGGCTATATACACATATGGGTTATGAGAATCATGAACTTAGGGTAGAGAGAGAGATTTTTTTTTTTTTTTTTATCAGTAGTGTGAGAGAGAGAGATAGCCTTATGGCTTATGCAATATTAAGGGTATTTATATATACCTTCATCTGCCTTGTCGCTACAGCAAGATGCAAAATTGTGTTGCCATCATCGTCCTTGGAATTGACAGATATAGCAGATTCTGCTTCATGATCATCAGTAGGAACACCCACCTGCAGCAAGTAGTCCACCAACAATTTAAGGGCTTTCAAACAGTTATGTTTAACACAGAAGTGCAGAATGGTCTCTCTTCGATAAGGAAGCCGCTCCTTGATTGCATGGGGATGAGTCTGAATCAACACCTTCATAATCTCAACTCCTCCTTTCATGGCCGCTAGATGTAGAGGGGTTCTTCCTTCTTTATCTGTCTCATTACAAACTTTAGGGTCGGCCTCTAACAGCACTTCCACCATGTCAACATTCTTTTCCGCAGAAGCTAAGTGAAGTGGATAAAATCCTTCTGAGTCTAACTCGGAGGCGAGTTTTGGTTTAAGACAAAGAAGCTTTACCGCAAAATCGACGTGACCGCGCATGGCTGCTATGTGTAGGGGAGTAGTTCCATAGAAATCAGTTAGTATTACTTTATCAAGGACGAGTTGATCTTCCTCAAGCAACTCCGTCAAGGAAGTAACATCACCTCCTAGTGATGCTTCATAAAGCCTTCTATTCATTCTCTCTCAAGTCTCTCTATCTTTCACTCTAATTGTATATCTATCTCACTGCCTAGTACTGTTTCTACTTCCTATATATAGACGGAGCCACTGAGGTACCTGACCCTAAAACAACAACAATCATGTCAAGTCTTCTAAATGCTTCATGGAGTTTCGAGTGTGTTGATGAAGAGACAAATTGAGAGAATTAGGGTCCTTATAATAGAGAAAACAAAGAAAAGTTTTTAAGCAATTAGCTAGGGTTTCTTTTTTTTTGTATTGAAAGTCCGATAGTTATTAAATAGAGTAGAAGTATTTTTCACCCTTTTCATTCGGTAATACGGTTAAAACGTGTTATAAACATTTTAGCTAGAAAATTCGTATATCGTTTATTAAGTTTCGTTTGGACGAAAATATTAAACGTTATTCGAAAATACAGAAAAATTCGAGTATTAAATGTGAATAATTTGGGTGAATTGCTAACAAGTCCCATATGAATTACAAGAAAATACTTTACGAACATATTACCCCAGTTGGCAATAAATTAATTTAACTTCCACATTTGTTCCCTCAATTTTAGATTTTGGATTCTGATTGTATGGACGACCACAATTCAACCTGGCCCAATTTGATATGAGGAGGTCATCATATCGAATGATTCGTAATGGCAGTCATTATTGTTATAATATGTGGCTGTTGTGGTTGTCCACTATCAGGCTTGAGACATTATGCTTGATGTGTCAAGCAATCAACAAAGATTGGATTCATTTACCCCTATATATATTTTTCATGTATGATTGTTGATAACTTGAACTTGAATTAATAGGATACTCTTTTCTCTACTTATATCTATTTTCTTTCCTTATATTTTGTTTATCGCAAATAGCGTAGTAATACATAATAAATATGATGTTTTCACCATAATTTTCGAACAAATTAAACACCATGTAGCTAGAAAATCTAGAGAGTCCAAATCCTCGAGTCCTAAAATCTTTTGTCCCTCTCTATTCTTTTGTTAATTTTGTATTGTGGGGCTTACATAGAGGTGATTTATTGGCTGATATTTGGTTAGACTGTTCTCCTTATTCTATAGATTATTCTCAAAAAAAATTTATTCATTTTAAAACTTCTAACTACATCAACCGACAATTGTAATAGACTGTCGATTTTTTAATAAACTTTTGATTGGGTTACAAGTTGTAGAATGAGCTAATTTTTTGTAAGATTGATTTATAGAGTAAGAAAAATATTTTCACTAAATATCAGCTATTAGATCATCACTATGTGAGCCCAACAATGCAAAATCAGACAGAGGATAGGAAAGGCCAGAAGACTTGAAGTGGGGGGCATTTTTAAAAAATCTAAAAATAGCACGCAAGGCTACGACGGCTCCCAGATCAAAATAGAGTCTCTTGGAGATTAGTTCTGAGGATGATGATGTCATTAACGTTAATTTAACTGACGTCAGTAGTGGTGACGACTGATGATGAGATTAGTGACACAATACATGCATGTGCTTGGCAGTACTACAACGGGTCAAGGACTCCATTATCATCCTTATCTTCGTTCACTCTTTCTTTCTTTTTAAAACTACTTTTGCAACAAAGCCGATAAAAAATAAAACAAAACAAAAAAAAAATGTTAAAAGCACTCAGGTAAACATATTTTTTTCTATAATTATGTCCATCTTTTCTTAAAGTACTTTTCAACAATGCTGGTCGATCTTTTTGGCCCTTTATCTTTTAATTATTACGATATAAAGGGAACGAAGCCAAACCAACCGAATTCACGTGGGTCGTTTAAATTATATTTAAGTGCTGAAGTGCTCAAATTTGGTGATAATATTTATCTCACAATTAAAATTTTTACTTTTATCAAAAATTAATTAAAATTATTATTATTAATTATTTTATCGTTGATTTTTAATTAATTTTTAATTAATTTTTTATAGAGTTAAAAGATTTAGAAACTAAGAAATGAATGATATTTTGTAAGAATAATTTATATTACAATAAAGCTTTTTGGCCCGACCAAATGACCGACCAAATGCCAGATCCTTATGTAGCAGGGTAGGACCTACCACTTTTCCTCTCCTAAAAGTGGTATGAGGGGATTTCTAACTTATGTGGCAGTGGGACCCACCATGCCACATAAGAATCTGGCATTTGGTCGGTCATTTGGTCGGGCTAAACAGCAGCTCTCTTTATATTATAAAGTGAACATCATCACCAAATTTCGGCATTCTAAAACTATCCAATTGGACACTGCCCACATCAATTCAGTTTGGGTTCAAACTCAATAGTACCACAATTATTTAAATTATAGTTCTTTTTAACAAATTTCAAAGAAAATTTTATGGTGTATTTAAATTCTAAGAAACATGGATCATTTGGTACTATAAAAGATTCGCGTACAAACATGAACCCTTAAACATTTGAATTGTGTGATATGTTTGGAGCACTTTTAAATCCAAGAAAATTACATTGACTATTTAGTTATTCCTTTATTTTTACACTTTGCTTACATCTATTTCTAGGGATAATTCGAGATCTGATTTTTTTTGTAAGAATAATTAACCCCTCATGAAGATCAAGACAAGCCACTTCTTGAAGAAGGGCCCATTGAATAGTGACCACTAATCTAATTCTTGATTGAACAAATGCAATCAATGTAGTTAAGAATGTCATGTGGCACATTCTAGTGGACCAAAAATCCCCATCATCATCCACTTCCACTATCTCTCCTACTCGCTCACTGAATCGATGAGTGATGGCGATTAGTTTAATCTCCACTCATGAAACAACCTTTGGTGTAGGGGCTGTCCAGCAGATTTTTTTATCAAAGAATGATAATAACAAGGAGGAAGGAACCTGTTTAAGTCATTTAAATATGGCTGCCTTGGACAACTCCATTAAGGAACCGTCCAACAACAAGGTGCTGATTTTTTTAAATGATAATGATGTCCTTGGTGTTGGTGAGAAGGATTTATTTAAGGGAAACAGGGCTCAAAGCAACGAGTCTGCGGTGTACGTGGATAATGATGCGACAGTTAATATGCATGTAGGGTATGTGACAACGTCAATGGTTGTAGAGGAGACGAGGGCAGTACCGAGGAGGGGGTTTATTGGTGTGGAGGAGCAATTTCCTCCTCCTCTCAATACCACTAGCACCAGGGATCATCAGGTATCGGTGGCCCCCAATCTTGGAGTTAGTGTGGAGAATGTGCCTTCGGTCAATGCTGGTGGGAGACAATTATTAATAAATGGGCAGTCACCAGTACAGGAGTCTACTGATGATGGCTCATTTATTTTAAGAGAAAAGGAGGAAATTAGGGATTCGAGTAAGGCTGGGGTCTACCACGTGGAGAATGTACAAGTTAATACCGACTTAGCTAGTGGTGTAAGTGGTGAAGGAATTATGGCAACCGGTCAGGTTTTGTCCCAGCGTCTTCAGAATAAACAAATGAGTAATGATGTTTTATGCAGTGAAGGTGGTGAAAAAATAATAGACTTTGATCAGACTTTGGTCCAGCACATTCAAGACAGTCAAATAGCTAAGGGTCTAAATACTAGCGATGGTGGTGAAGATTCCTCTACCGATAGGCCTCCTGCTTTTGTGGGGGGTGAGCTCGTCTCTCTAGTTCATGCAGATCACAGGGCTTCTACTAATGAGATGGACGATGTTTTGATTAATTTGAATCTTAGTCACCTCACAGATAATGTATGTGGCATAGGCAATACGAAAGATGGTGGGAAACTACTATATGAAGGAGAAGATCATTCCGAGTCTGAAAGATCAGGTAATGAAGACGATTGCCATGCTATTGCAGCTCGTGCCTTGGTCAGGTACGGTTCAGATTCTAATGCAAAGAAAACGAACAAAAAAAAGAAAAAAGACTTCAGAGAATCTCGCATGGTTGCTAGGAACTCTTATTGGGACAGTGCTCCCAGAACGCGTTCCCGTTCGCTATCTGAGTGTTATGACGGTTGACTCGTTCCTGCTGTGGAATATTCGTGGGGTGGGTAATAAAAGCTCTATTCGCCATCTCCGTCAATTAATTAAAGAGCATAAGGCTAATTTTGTCATGCTTTCTGAACCTATGATTA
>MVGT01003279.1:42005-73578 GCA_002174775.1 Macleaya cordata | reverse complement strand
GTATCTAGGGAGGATAATGATGCCTTACTTAGATGCCCTGATGAAGATGAAGTCAAACTGGCAGTTTTTAGCATTCCTGCGGACAGTGCCCCCGGTCCGGACGGGTTCTCGGCGGCCTTTTTTCAAAATGGTTGGGAGGTGGTTAAGTTCGATGTGATTGCTGCGGCCCAGGAATGCTTCAGAGGTGGGGCTTTGCCAAAATCGCTTAAAGCCAATTATATCACTCTCATCCCTAAGGTCGAAACTCCCCTCCATTTCTCGGACTTCAGGCCCATTAGTCTTTGCAACGTAGCCTACAAGATCTTCAGCAAAATCCTGTGTTCCCGCCTGTCTCAGTTTCTCCCGAAGCTAATCTCCCTGGAACAAGGGGCTTTTGTCAAAGGAAGGTCTATCTTAGAGAATATTGCGCTTACTCAAGAGATGGCCCATTCTCTGGGCAAGAAGGTCTTGGGGGGGAACATGATTCTGAAGCTGGATATGGCGAAAGCTTATGATCGGGTTGAATGGCCTTTCCTCAGGGCAGTTCTTTAGAGGTTCGGTTTTGATCCCCATTTCATCAACTTAATCCATAACTGTGTTTCAGGCTGTTTTTATTCGGTGGTGATGCAAGGAGTCTACGACGGTTTTTTTGAGGCCTCTAGGGGCTTTGGCAGGGGGATCCTCTATCGCCTGTTCTTTTTATCCTCTGCTCGAAAGTGCTCAGTAGGGGCATCACTGATGCCTTCCGTACGGAGAAGATTGCATCGTTTCATACGCCTCGGAGTTGTACCCCGGTCACACATCTTCTTTATGCTGATGATACTATCATCTTTCTTAATGGGAGAGAGTCTTCGATTCGTGGCTGCATGGGTTTTCTAGATAGGTTTTGTGCTTGCTCAGGTCAAAAGATATGTTGAGAAGAGCTCCTTCATGATGATGTTGTTTGCAATCTTGCAGAAAGACTTGGGGGCAGGCCTGCTCTCGGCCAGAATATCGAGGACTTTAATGATTTTATAGATGGCAATGAATTAATAGATGGCGGTTTTATGGGCTCAAAGTTCACGTGGTGTAATAATCAGCAGGGCAACCGTCGCATTTGGGCTAGGTTGGATAGGGTTCTTATTAATAATCTTTGGGTCCAGTCTTTTCCTAATATCTCTGTTCAGCACCAGGCTCGTATTTGTTCGGATCATTCGCCTTTAGTTGTTACACTTCACAGTAACATCAGGAGGGGTCCCTCCCCCTTCAAGTTTCAGCACATGTGGGTCACTCACGACACCTATGGTCGCCTTCTCGAAAACGTATGGAATTGTGGGGTCTCCGGTAGCCCTATGCATGTGCTGGTCACTAAACTTAAGATTTTTCGCCTGAGGCTGAAGTCTTGGAATCATCAGACTTTTGGTAACGTGCATCAAAATCTCAAAACCTTAGAAGACAAGATCTTAGTGGCTGAAGCTTCTTTGGAGACTGGGTGGGAGGATAACATCGGTATTGAGTTAAGCCGTCTCAAAGCTCTGCATAAAAAAGCCGTNGCTTGAAAATTGGAGCAATGAAGGCGCTCTGGCAGCAACTTTTTCTGACGAAGACCAGCCTATCCCTATATCTCTTAGGGAGGCGTCGGAGGCTGACTTCATCATTCCTAGTTTAGCAGATTCTTCGATCCCTCAAGTGCGAAATCTTTTTGAATCTCGTCTCTCCGCTGACTCAGATAAGCATTTGTGGGCTACTACGTCTGATGGTACTTTTACGATAAAATCGGCTTTTGAACAGCTTCGGAAAGTGGCCCCGCCCTGCCTTTTTGCTCGCTTTTACTAGGCTAACTTCATCCCTAAGAAGTTATCCGTCTTCTTTTGGCGCGCCATCCATAAGGCGATCCCTGTGGACGTCAGAATTCAGATTTGTGCCATCAGCCTAGCATCGGGTTGTGTTTGTTGTGCACATCGGCAAGTTGAATCCTTCGATCATTTATTTATGCACGGTGATATTGCGGCCTCCTTGTGGGATTATTTCGCTCCCCCTTTCGACATCCGTCGTGGGGACTTCCATAACTTCTGGGATTTCATCTGGGCTTGGTTTAATGTTGCCTCTGTTGGCTCCCAAATGGGCTCCCTGGGTACGCTCATCCCGCTGGTTATCATCTGGGAAACTTGGCGAGAACGGAATCGCAGGACACATAATGATCCTCACTCTGGCCTTAGTTCAATTCGTTACAAGATCTTGAAATGGATCCAGGATATCAACCCCATATTTAAGGTCAACAAGTGCAGCCCGGTCAGGATCCAGAATATTCTTCATATTTGTCGGGTCGACCTTACTCCCGTTCACAGGAAACCGATTAAAGTTGTCTGTTGGTCTACGCCACCTCCGGGCTATTTCATCCTGAACACAGATGGTTCTGCCGCTAACTCGTCTGCTGCTGGAGGGGCGTTGTTCGTGATTACCAAGGTCATATTGTGGCGGCTTTCCACCGTTTTTACGGCCCGGGCATCAACAACCTCGCAGAATCCCGGGCTTTACTGGATGGCTGGCTCTATGTAAGCAAATGGGGATCAGAAGAATTGAAGTACGGGTTAATTCGAGGTTAGTGGCGTCTTGGTTTCATTATAAATGTGAGATCCCGTGGTCCCTCCTTCGCTGGTGGCTTATGATCAGAGAGCTCGCCCAAGTCCTCGACCTTATGGTTGGTCATGTTTACAGAGAAGTAAATGCTCCTGCTGATTTCATGGCTTCCTTGGGAATGTCTAGTAGATCTGACCACAATTTCATGTCTGACTTCCCTCCGTACCTTGTGGGGCTGGCTAGGCTGGACAGAATGGGATTTCCTTATATCAGAATTGGGTAGGCGCTTTTTGGTTCTGTTCGGTTTGGTAGTCGGGACCTGTATTGTTAGTTATGGTTTTCCCGGGTTGGGGCATGAGGTTTTTGTGCCGATTTGGTTCCGTTTTGATCAGTTGTATGTAATAGGCTCTGGGAGGTTCAGGCTTTTGTCCCCCTCCGGCTAGGGTACTCTTTGGTTCTTTTAATAAAATCTTTATCTTTTCAAAAAAAAAAAAAAATCGATGAGTTATTAATTAAATCAAAACTCCTTACTAAATTAGAATATATAACCGAGTCTACTTAATTAGCTAAAATCGGTCTTTGATTTGTTTCATCCTCTACTCGTGTTTTTGTGTGTGTTTTAGGTACAAGATTGTTAATGAGATTGAGGATTGTTAAATATTAAGTACAGTGTACCATTTATATTACGAGAGAGAGAATGGGTGGGACCTTTAATTTTTCCTTCTTTCTCAAAATTTAAATGTGCCACATAGATAGGGCAGTCTTTTTAGGGTGAAATCACCCTATATTTAGTATAGATATAAAAAGATATAATCAATTATTAAGCACCACACGAAATTGTTCTAGCCTAAAAGAGTCGTTTGCACTCCAATGCCATAACCACCATTTGGTTAAAAACCTTTTTTATACCAGTCGTATCATTTATTGTTCTAGTGGAGGTTTAGTAATTGTTAGAGTATGAGTTCATGATCCATCGAAACTGTCAGAACAGAAAGCGTTAGTATCGTAATTGGTTCTGGTTATGGTTAATTTGAATCTAATACATCAAATAAAAAATTAGCACTTGGATCGTATCTAAATTGGCCCCCTCCAGACTTGGTGTTTCAAATTAAACACTATTTTTCATACAATAAAACTTTAAAAAAAAAAAAAGATATGAGGGACAGAAACTATGTCACATTTGACAGCTTTTGTCGCCCCTTATATTTTCTATCGCCTGAGTTTTCTAGGCCGTTACATTATATCAAACACTATTATATGACAACAAGAGTTTTAAGGCTTACATATGAGGATGATTTAAGGTTTAATTTATCTTATATTTGAAGAAAATGTAATAATATTCTTCGAATATATTCTTTTTTTTTTCTTTTTTTTACAAATCCAGCACCAAAAAATATGCCCAAACAAAGGGAAATCTCCATTTAATGAACCTACAATTGAATGATGGGATCTTTTCCTTTCCTTTTTTTTTTCAAAAACAAGAGAATAAAGAAACGAAAATTGATAGTTCTGGCATTAAAAGCTTTCTTCGAACTTAGCCATTATAATTGTACAAATTTTTGAGTCTAATTTTGTACCCTCAAAACGGAATGTCACTGGCTACTAATTTCACAAAATAAAATGTAAGACTGCATAAAGGGTACCTCTTTTGTCCACTTGAATAAGTTAGTCAGTTGGTCATCTGCATTCCACTTATGTAATGGTTCCTTATCAAAAAAAATGTGCGCTCCACATTTGTGGGCATATTACGACAATAAAAAAAGGATTTAAACCGTTGTTTAATGCAATTTGTTGTATATCGTACTGTGGTTAAAAGTAAAAATTAAAGACCACGTTTAAACCGTGGTCTTACTACAATTTTACTTAAACCTGTAATTACCACTGCATACCAAGGATTGGAAGGTACACCAGTTTTCATCACGTATACTACTAAATTTTTTAAAAAAACTAAATAAATAAAACTCTCGGAGGGAAAATTTATTAAAAAATCACACCAAACAACAAGACAGAAGAGGAGACAAAAGCCTAAACATCCCCAAGCCTAAAAATAAATACAACACTTAACCTAGACCAATAATAAGAGGAAACCCTCCGGCCTTACCTATAAAATAGGGGGACTAGGAGGAAAACTCTAAAAACACATCAAAGAAAAATCAATCTTTGCTGACATAAGGGAATCCAATTCTATCAAGACGAGAGCAAGCCCAACAATCCCAAACTAATATCACCAAACAACATCACGTACATCCTAACAACATAATGGCCGGAGGACTAATAATTGATGCCTCTTCACCATCTTCTGACCATTCTTACCCCACATTGCACCAGATCGCCTACTGTTCGTATGCTTACTTTTTAAATCTCAGCAGCGTACACAACTTTTCCTTGATCAGTATAAACAAATCCCTAATGGGTCGTGCTTTTGTGCCCCAGTTCTTAAGTTTTTTTATTAGCAAATCCCTTTTGGATTGTGCATCTGTGCCCTCATTGCTGGTAAGTTTTTTTATGAGCGACACAAGAATGATAGTAAACCCTACCCACGGCAAGCATGAATAACGGAACATTCTATCAATATAGTAAAATGGTGGCACCAAGCTTGACAAAGCTGCGAAGTAGGAGAAGGCAGTACACAGGACTGCGATCCACATGATCGCCATTAGGAGCCAAACAGAATTTCTTCGGTTCACTGGTAAGTCACTTACAATCAACAAGATTATGCTCAGAGAAGCCAATAACCCGATCGAGTTGCAAACTATATATGTAGGTGATGTAAAAATACGGAGACTTATAAGCAAATATGGAGGTCCCTGCATACTGTACTAGGTAAGGGAAGAAACCATTGTGGTTTGATATAATTTTCTTCCATTCAACCTCAACATCATCTTTTAAGATAGTACGTGGCCGGTATTCCCCATGAAAAAAATTATGCATTTTTTTCAATTGAAGTTCATAAAATATTTTACTTTTCGCCGTTGAGTTCTTTAGATTACTGATAAACGCACGACTATTCTCAGATTCGGGGTCGTGAGCACTTCTTAGGTAGGCCGGAACACGTACTTCAGTTGGCACTTTTCTTGTATAATAATAAAGAAAATTTCTAGTGTCGTCACTGGAATTAATCTTGGCATCATTTTGCCAAACACCACCTGGTGGGTTCAATCCAGCTTGAAAGGCCATGGAAGCTATCAGTGATGCTACCACAATTAATGCGTTACGTTTCTCTTCCAGCTCTCTTCTGTCGTAGAGCTCTTCCTTTTCACTGCTTATGATCTTCTTCTTCTTCTTCTTCCCGCCTCCTAATGGGGTTTCTTGTGTACTTTTTTCTACTAATATCTGATCATCATCTCTATTATTATTATTATTATTATTCAAAACTCCGCCGCCAGCAGCTCGAAGAAGATCACCAATTTCCATGTCCTTTAAATCCCTTATTCCAGTACCTTGTGCTAAGAGATCCAGGGCAGTGAAACCATTATTGTTTAAGGCATTTATATCAATTCCTATGTTACTCTCCAGCAAGTACTTTATCATCTGCACAATAGTTCCGCGCATTATTAGTTAATTAATGTTATAATTTGCCATCGGAAGAAAACAAAAACAAAAAATCATAGGTAGTCTTGACTCGTGAAAGACATATATATATATATACATGTTATATGTACAGGCTTATGTGGGACCCACATGAGGTTGATCTAAGGGCTGAGTTTTTATGAGGATGTTCTCCCCACCACGTGGATCATCTTCACAAAAAATCAGCCCATTCTAAAACTTCTAGCCCCATCAACAATTGATTGGAAGTTGATGAAAAATTAACGGTGAAAAATGAACGATAAAAAAAAAGAGTCAAATTTTTATGGGGTTAGAAGTTTTAGAATGAACTTATTTTTGAAGAAGATGATCTACATGATGAAGATAACATTCTCACAAAAAATCAGACCCTATATCAGCCTCATGTGGACCCCACAAGAGCCTGTACACGTAACCTGTACCTATAAGGCTGTAAGCCGATCGGACTCTATATATATATATGCAGAATTTTTTGCTAAATTGGGTGCGCGGCTTGCTGCTGGGGAGAAGGTTATATATGTTGTTAGACCTTCCTTCCTCACCAGCATGGAATCTTCGGAATTAAGATATTATAGATTTTGTTAAGAGGGTTGTGGTCCATAGATGATTGGTACGGGTGTCAACTTAGTTGGGATGCTCAGTTAGGGTAGAGATATGGGCTGCCTCTATTTCTTTTTCTCCTTTGCTCTTGCTTTATTTTGGGTTGGGGGCTTTTTTTGTTGTCCTGGTCCCCTCCTTGTTTGTTCGGCTCTTTTCGTTAATGAAGTTACTTTATTTGCTGAGCCAAAAAAAAAAATGAACCTTTTGCAAGTGTTTTTAAATTGAGTTTGTTCTTTGCGCAGTAGTTGTGTTAGTATAGAAGAAATGGAAACGGCATTGACGTATCTGGAGGTTCGAGACCCAACTTCACTAAAATTCACTTCAGTAAAATTCATCAAGATGACCTAGTCTGATGTAAAACATCCCCACGAATGACTAATAACAATGCAATTAGCCGGAAATTTTTTACCAAATTCCATTCTTTAGGCCTAAAAAAGACAATTTTACAATTTTAGGGGATTTTTGTTTTTGGTATTTTTTTCTTTTGGAACATCATTTAGTTGCCATTTTTTCATATTTCTTCTTTTATTTTTAGTAGTTTCTAGTTTTGTGTTCTAGGAGTTATTCTTATTTATCAAGTAAATTCCTATTAAATTTTTTTTTTTTAATTCCTTTTAGATCACTATTTATATTCGAGTTATGATGTACGGAAGACAATTTTAATTGAATTATTAATAAGTGAAGAATTTCCTTCTCAATTTGTTCTTGGTTTAGTTTATTCTGATTTACCTGCATCACAGCATCAGTTTTAACCAAACTTAATGATCTTACATATATCCCATCTACACCACCATATATGTAGGCCCACATGAATTTCATCCAAGGGTTGATGTTGATATAAGTGATGAGAAGATTGAACTTCACAACATATTAACCCTTGAATCATCCTCGCACAAACATTTAGGCAGGCGTAAGCCAAGTGTAAGAATAAAGTGTGTAAGAGTGGAAGAATGAGAAGAGAGATCTATTTTGCTAAAAAAGTGCTTCAGTTTTTCCCTGTTTTATTTAAACTCTTATTTCATTGTTTTTCTTCCTTAAACACCCCCTACAAAATCCTTTAAATTTTCCCTTTTTTTAGACCCCTCAGTTTTATATTTTACTTAAGCACCCATTTGTGCAAAACGATGCACCCACATATATAGTTCAAATAACTAATTTGGAGCTAATTTGTAGCCTCATCAAAATAGTAAAATTAAGATGATGCTAGGTTTACCTAAAAGCCTATGAAAAATATGGAATTTTCTAGCGAAGGCAAATCTAAGGCATACCACTTAGGTATGGATGCGAATCACGAAGTATATGAAAAATAATTAATTCCACTAGGAGATTATGTTAGATTTTGATATAAATTTAGCATTATCCTAAAAATTATTGCATAGTTCAGATGACTAATTTAGAGTCTCATTAAAATAGTAAAAATTAATGGTAAAAAAGATATTGGAGCAAAGGAATCAATCAGTGGGTCTTCGGAAGATGCCAACTTAGTTGCAATGATTGTTTAGCCTTGTGATGCTGGTTTTGATCTACTAAACTCACATGACATGTGTACCTTATGATCTAAGGGGCTAAACAAAACACTAACCCTTTAACCTTATGATGATCTACTAAACTCACATACGTACCTTCATCTGCCTCCTGGCTACAGCAAGATGCAAGATTGTGTTACCATCATCGTCCTTTGAATTCACAGATATGGACTCTTCATCAGTAGGAACACCAGCCAAGTACTCCACCAACAACTTAAGGGCGTCCAAACGGTTATGTTTAACACACAAGTGTAGGATGGTCTCTCTTCGATCCGACAAAAATTGGATCGTTTCAGGTCGGGTCTGAATCAACAACTTCATAATCTCAACTCGGCCTTTCATAGCTGCTAGATGTAAAGGGGTTCTCCCATCTTGATCTGTAACACTGCATACATCGGGGTTGGCCTCTAGCAACACTTTTACCATCTCAACGTCCTTTTTTGTGGAAGCCAAGTGAAGAGGACAAAATCCATGTGATGAGTCTAACTCAGAGGCGAGATCGGGTTTAATACTCAAAAGTTTTGTTGCGAAATCGACATGACCTCGCATGGCTGCTATGTGAAGAGGAGTTTCATAGAAACCAGTTAATACTGATCTATCAAGAACAAGTGGGTCTTCCTCGAGCAATTCCATCAAGGAATTAACATTACCTCCCAGTGAAGCTTCATAAACCTTTCTCTCCATACTCTCTCTCTCACTCTCTCTCTCTCTCTATACCCAATATACTGGTTGCCTACCCTATCAAATCAATTTATAGACTCTGTATGTACTACATGGCCTTCTGACACCATTTGCTGACGCCAATAATGCCAGCACATATATGTTGGGAGCTAGAATGAGCACTAGTTGGTTTCAAGTGCACAAATCTCAACATATATATCAATTGGGTTGGGCTGGTCCGAAGCCCGCTGGTTCGGCCCGATAATTTTTGGGCCGAGCCTTATTTAAAAATGAGCTGGGTCGAATTTGAACAAAAAATAAGGCCCGAATTCAAGTTCGGGCCGAGCTTGGGCATTATAGAGCTCAGCCCAATTTAGGCCCGATCCGAATATTAATTAACATATAATTATAATTTTTAAATCCCATACATCATTCATTCTTATTCTTTTTTGAAACCATCCCTGAGCTTCTTTGACTTTTTTGTATTAAGAATTTCAAGATTGAGTATCTCACATATTATTAAAGATAGGAATCTTAATTTTTGAACTCTCAATTATTTATAGATTTTTGGACCTCCACGTTATAGCGTATATAGTTTTCGAGCAAGCCCGAATTCGGCCCGAAGCCCGAAATTTTATATAGGCCGAGTTTGGTCAAGGATATTTAATTTTACTTTGGACGAGCTTGAACACCCCTAAGCTCAGCTCACTTAGCCCAATTGACAGGCCTAATATATATATATATATATATGTTTGAATCCGACAGTCCCAGTCCAGCATTTGCAAATACTAGCTAGCGTCATTGTCCTCCTGATTTAGGTATGGCTCGCGAAACTGTTTTCTATTATTTTTACATGCATTGTTTGTATCATTCATTAAGATCTTTGAAACGAGACCAGTCAACAATATTTTTAAAAAAAATAAAAAATTATATTACGAAATATGTAAATTCAAATTTGTATGTATGAATTGTGATCTTTATTGAGTTCAAATTGCAAAATTAGATTTCTTATTGCAAATTCAAAATTGTAATTGCAAATTTAGATTTGCATATCTTTTAAAAAAATATTTTATTTTTTAATAAAAAATATTAGTAGTTAATCTAATTTTGAATATCTCGACGAAAGCTTTTCAAAAATATAAATTTTATCAAAATCTAATTTGTGGTTTAAAAGATAAAGTATTTTAAAGTTTTAAAACAAAACATAACAAACTTTCTCCCTCACCAGCTGTCTACCTTTATAAATATAGAAACAAGGGTAAAATTGGTAATACGAAAAAACAAAAGACACACACGAGTTTCAATAAAAAGTCGCCCCATGTATGAGTCACGTTTTAGTAATAATAAAAGGAGGAGAGAGAAAGAGTGAAAATATGACCAATAATACTTTTTGGACGGATGGTTTTACAAAAGTGGTGCGATGTTGCATGCAAGGTGGGACTCACCACTTTTTCCCTCCCAAAAGTTTTTTAAAGGAGTTTCTAACTTACATGGCAGTGGGACCGACTATGCCACATAAGCATCGGGCACAACTTTTGTAACTTGGTCAGTCCAAATAGCACTACTCAAAAATATGACAAAGATTAGCCGACTTTGAAAGGGTGGGTATTGCTAGAGACAGCCCTGAGTTGTACTACCGTCCTTACACCTTTTACAAATGAGATATCTACATTTTTCAAAAATAAATATAATAGATATATCCTAAAATGATATTTATCTGTTTAACCTTTGGAGATTGAATGGAGTTGATTCAAGGGTTAATTTTTTATAATGATGATTTTTTCATATTTTAAGTTTAAATCAACAATAACCCATGCGACGTCCAAATGGGTACATATAATACCCACTTTATTCTTACATTCCACCAACACCTCTTCGTAGACCTTTGTAGAGATAATCAAATGATTGACTTTTTGTGGTGATGATCTTAGATAGCGGTTGTGATGTGAGTTTGTCAAATCACACGTGCGTAGCGCATGCGAACGTAAATTTGCCATGAAATTAATTTGCCAAATCACGCACGTATAGTTTGTCAGCTCACACGCGCGTACTTTATATTTTACTTACACCTCTTGGCGGACCTATGTAGAGATGATTTAAAAGCTAATTTTTTGTGTTGACAATTTCCCCAATATGTACGTCCCAACATATGTATCAACTTCAATATATTTATGTACTAATTACTTTTGATTTACATCTAATTATTGGTTGTACATAGAATCGATCCAAACGCTATTTTTTTTTGTATGGATGGTCACATGATAGAAAACTCCAACAAATTTGATCCACGTATATTTTTCTGAAAAGGATAAAATTGATTCAAAGAAAAATGGTAAGGCAGCAGAAGGTTACAATTGATGAGTCACAATCCACAAACAGAAAAGAATCAATTACATATTATATGCAAATGAATAAAGTAAGCAACGGCTTTCTCAGTGTTTCCATTATTGGTGTAGCAGTGATGAGTCAAGTCAAATTACATAAAATAATAATGACAGAATAAAGGTTACAACATAATCTTTTGAATGGAGATTTTTTGAGAGAGGTTTTCACGTTTAGATACCTAGACGGCTGATTTTTAATTATTTTTTCAGCAATTTAATCATCTAATAAAACTTTTAATAACCCATTTAAAATTTTGGGTCCTACCAACAAAACCTTTCAAAATTCTCTCCTTGGCATTAATCGAAATTCCCCAAACACATTCTTATGTTACTATACTAGGAAAAGTTAGATTTAAGGTTTTTTTTTTTTAAAAAAAAAAATTTATTGATAATGCACTAAAGATGATGCAAAAATTCAAGAAAAATATGGGATTACATCAGGCTACAAATTAACAATAATTTCCCATCTATAAGCACCAAATCCTAAAAAATACACCCATCAAACACCTTATCACTACTGCCCCAAAGGTACAGTAGGGACGACTTAATAACCCAAAATTTACAACAAAAATTTCTCTTGCAAATGCTTTGATTTTATAAGTTATTTAAATGCAATTGTTACACTAAATGGTAGTAGCTTCATGCATGAATTTGAATATTTGTTGTAATAAAATTAGCTACACTTGTTTACACTTTAATTTAATAAATTTATGTGAAAGACCACTATAATTTAGTGTAACAATTACACTAAAATCAAAGCACATTCAAAAAATTTAGCAAATATCAAACATAACCTAAATGTATACAGATATTTATGATTTATTTTAATCAGATTTATGCATCTATATCCAATTGGTTAAACAATTTGATCTTGCACCCCTCATTAAAAAAAATTTTGATTTTTGTGTATGACATTTTTTTTATTGCAAAAGAATTATATTAAAGGAAGAACTGTACATAGTATACATAAAATAATGGAAAGCCAACTACGTACAAACATAGAAAGAAAAAGGTAGAAAGCATTTGTTTTTGATCGGATAAAAAGGTGCATCTCAACCCCACCCCCATAAAGATAAACTCGGCATCACCACACAAACAAAAGTAGCAAAAACAGAATCCCAGCAAAGGGGAGGTTATTGCACCTTCTAACGCCCTCTTATAACATCCCTGCTTGTTGGGTTTACATACGATGTATTTAGAGGCTGATTTTTTTAAAAGATATTCTCCTTATTATGTATATTATTATATTAAAAAATTAAGTTGTTCTAAAACTTCTAACCCCTTAAATAAGTTTTTAAAAATTGGTAACTATTTGAGAACTCAAATAATGAAACATTGCATTTCACAAATGTCCATTACCGTGGAGATCTGATTTTACAACTAGATTGTATGTTGTAGTTCCCTTTGCAATGCTATTGACAAATATAAATTATGTTTTCAGTTCCCTGTTAGAGTAACAAGTTATATTGTATGTCATCTTAATCTAATTTGTAGGAGGTTTCAGAAGACTGCAGATACTTCAGGCAATGAGAGAACTTGGGAGCATTGGTTTCTACTTGGATTGGACTGGACTACTACTAGATGATGATGATTACGCAGTTACTAGGGTGTAGAACTTGGGATTTATTATGTTGATGTTTTTGTTGTTAATGTTGATCAAAAGGAGTTCTATTGATAGGGTTTTTGACATTGAGTTGTTAGACTTTATAGGGTTTTTTTTTTTATAGGATTTGGATTTTTGAGACAGAGAGTTTAAGAAATTTAAAAATAAAATTTAATAGATTTGAGTTGTAAAAATTTATATTTGAATTGTGAAACTTTAGATCTAAATTCGAATGGTTTTGAATCTATAATTTCAGGAATTCAATTTCTGCTTTATTGAGACCAGTCAACAATATTTTCATGTTTAGAAAAACGCCTATATTAAGAAATATGCAAATTCAAATTTGCATATATGAACCATTGAACTGTGAACTTTATTGAGTTTAAATTGCGAATTGCGAAATTGAATTTCTTATTTCAAATTTAATTTTACATATATGAACTGGGATTTTTATTTAGTTCAAATTGGGATTGCAAAATTGAATTTCTTATTGCAAATTCAAAATTATAATTACAAATTTAGATTTGCATATCTTTCAAAAAAATAATTTTTTAAAAAGAAATATTAATGACTGGTCGATTTTGAAAATCTCGACGAAAGATTTTCAAAAATATAAATTTTATCAAAATCTGATTTTTGGTTTAAAAGATATAGCATTTTGAAGTTTTAAAATAAAAAATATCAAACTTTCTTGCTCCCTAGCTGTCTATCCTTATAAATAAATAAAGAATGGTAAAATTGATAATACGAAAAAGTAAAAGACACACGACTTTAATAAAAAAAATTAAAACATCAATATTTATTAAAAAAAGACTAAGTTGTCAATGAAAGCCTATAAAAGTAGGTTTAGACAACAAAAAAATTTACTAAGATCAAACCGTTACTTCTCAAAAAGGAATATTATGCCGAACTCTCAAAAAGAAAAAGCAAAACCAAGAAATTCATAATATTGATTTTCTATATATATGTATATATATTTACACATTGTTTGGAGATAAAAGAATAGAGTTTATCTAGGGTTAATTTTTTATGACGATGATCTCTTCATCGTTTAGGTTTAGATCAACAATAGCCCATGCTGCATCCAACTTAGTCCCCTTAATACTGATTTTATTCTTACATTCCACTCACACCTCTTCGTAGACCTATGTAGAGATAATCAAAGGATTGACTTTTTGTGGTGATGATTTTAGATGGTGGTTGTAGGGTGAATTTGCTAAATCACACGCGCGAGAGGGCAACGTGGATTTGCCGCGGGATTCATCAAGTCCGACAAGTAGAGTTTGCCAGCTCACACGGGTGTAATTTACATTTTACTTCAACTTCTTCGTAGACCTATGTAGAGATGATGTAAGGGCTAATTTTGTGTTTATGATTGTCCACATATGTAGGTCTCAACATTTGTATCATGATCAATATATTTATGTAATAATTACACTCGATTTACATCTAAATGTTGGTTGTACATGGAGTCGATCCAAGCGCTAAGTTTTTGTATCGATGGTCAAATGACAAATTTTTTGTTACAATGATCTATTTATCGTCTAAATCAATATCAGCCTATAATGGTCTAATTATATGTCCCATAATTTATCAATTCAGATGCGTAAGTTAGAGGCAAAATAACTTGGTTATTGGACAATTCATATGCTTATATGAGAGGCAAAGTAATAATTTTGTTATTGGACAGCAAACCCGCATGGCATATATATATAGTTGCAAGTGAATGTAAGTTGGTCATGTGATAACTATTCTCCTAAGATATTACCCTTCCCGACTCACCATATAGATCATCTCAACAAAAAATCAACTCATTCTAAAACTTCTAACCCAATCAAACATTGGCTAGAAATCGGTTAGAAATCAACAGTANAAAAAAAAAAAAAAAAAAAACTATTCTCTTAGATTCCATTAATTATTGGACCATGCTAGCGTGGTGTCGATATCTGTATGTTTTGGCCCAACACAAGGTTTTAGGGCCCACATCAAGGGCTGATTTTTTAGGAACATGTTCTTCTCATCATGTAGATCATCCCAACAAAAAATCAACTCATTTTAAAACTTCTAACCCAATCAAACGTTGGTTAGAAATCGTTTCGAAATCAACAGTAAGAAAATAAACTGTGATGAATAGAGTCCAATGTTTGATCAGGTTAGAAGTTTTAGAATGAATTAATTTTTTGTTGAGATGATCTACATGGTGAGGAGAACATGCTTCCAAAAAATCAGCCCTTTATGTGGGCCCTAAGACCTTGTGTTGGGCCAAAACGTGTTGGTGTCGACACCAAAAGTTGGTGTAACGCTGGCACGTGAGAAACAATTCATACAAATAATTTTGTCCACGCATCACTGTACCACAAAGTCGAACAAATTTGATCCACGTATTTGCAAATCAATCCCGGACCACCCAAATTATTCCTCCAGCCATTTGCTGCAGGCTCTGCAGCCCATTCCAAACCAAATACGGTAACCGCAGCTCTGGCGTAAAGTTGTCCAAATGCTTAGGTCGTAACCTTTATTCAGTCCTTATTAGTTTATGTAATTTGACTTGACTCACTACACCAATAATGGTCCAATCATTAAAAAAAAAAACTACATCAATAATGGAACCCTAGTACATTGCCCACCAATCGGGCTGGGTATCATGTAAGTGATTTGAAGCCCGAGCCCGCCCATTAAATTAACTGGGCTGGGCTGGACCAGCCTGAGATGGACTTCGGGCGCCCATAGGTTAAGTCGAACTCAGGTCGAATGGGCCGGCTATCGAGCTATCGAGTAGTTTTGACACCCCTATTTGGGACTTAACCTCTGCTATTAAATGTTTTTAAAGGAAACATTCCCTGGTCTATGAGACCGAGGTGAATGGAGGTCAAAGCAAAATTCATAAACATAGAGATAACCTCTGTTTTTCGGAAGGTTAATTTTAAGGCTGATGGCCCTGCTAGGCTGATGGCCCTGCTAGGCAAAATTCATCAAAATTCAACCTTTTGATGATCCCAAAAGGTTGGATCCTGAATTTCTTTTGTGGAGCACTCTCCTATCTTTAAGGTTGTTGAAGGGATAGGAACGACTTATAGTCTGTTTGGACAAGGGATTTTAATGAGGGATTTTGTGGGGACCATCAAACAATTCCGTCACCAATTTTCATAATTTCAATTGTGTCCTTTTTTTTTTAACTCACTTCAAATTTACACTCTACTTACACTAGTTCTACGCCTCATTCAAATATAATCCGAGCTAAATTATTTACATGCGGCTCCTACTGGCTCAAATTGAGCGACATAGGAGCCATCAAACAACTCTGTCACCAATCTTTATAATTCCATTTGTGTCATTTTTATTTTAACTCGCTTCAAATTTACACTATACTTACACTAGTTTTAAGGCTCACCCAAACAAATTCAAGGACTCACTTTTTGTGAAGATGATTTTCTCAATGTTTAAATCACATCAGCCCATTGGACGTCTTCAAGTGGGCTTACCTGCAACCTTATTTCTAAATTATAATTGCACTCGCTTTACATGTAACGGTGGGTGCTATATGGAGTTGATTCAAAGGCTAATTTTTTTGTGACGATGAACTCCACGTCACAAGAGTCCCACAAGACAAGGTCAAAAAGGAATAAGTATGTGCATTGCTGATGAAGAAAAAATAATGGTTTCTATGGGGAATATTTTTGTGAGGGGATTAACCAAATAACACGCCGCATATTTCGCCAACTCACAAGCGCGTGTGAAGGAGCAAAATGAGTTTGTTGGGGGATTTAGGGTTTAGAGTATGTGAAGGGGTTAACCAAATAACAACACGCAACTGATACGCGCGTGGGTAGTCTCACGCAAAATGGCTTATGTACGAGCTCTTTTGCTTTTTTCTTTTTCATCGGGATCAAGTAATGACACATGGAGGTTTTCCTTACCTCCCCAAGTTCTAGCATTACTCTTTTTTTTGGGACTGATATTAGGACATACAAAATGGACGGAGGAGGGCATGCACATTTTTTGGGGTTTAAGCCCAAATGGAGAGATTTTTAGAGAGTGTTTGGCAACCATAAGTTAAAGTATTTGTACTTTTGAGAAATCAAAAGTTAAGAGAAGTTTGTTTGGTAAAATACTAACTAATAAGTTGATGAGTAATAAAAAATTAGTATGGTATGCCACAAGATAAATTAAACGTCAAATATCACAATATGGTAGTGATGTGGTAGTGTTAAGCTGGAGATGATGTGTAAGGGTAGTGATGACATGGCGATGGCAGTGATTACATGGCAATATGGTTTAGTGATGATGTTGCAATGGTGAGGAGTGGTGATGATGTGGCAATGGTGAGGTGTAGTTATGTGGCAATGGTAAGGTGTGGTGGTTACATCGCAGTGTGGTCACGTGGCGATGTGGTGTAGTAATGATGTGGCAACGGTGGTGAGATATGACATTGGTGGCGATGACATGGTAATGTGGTGTATTGATGACATGGCAATGGTTAGGTGTGGTGATGATGTGGCAATGGTAATGGTAATGACATAGGAAGGTAGGGTGGTGGTTATGAGGTGGCAATGTGTGGTGGTGATGTGGCATTCGTGAAGTAGTGGTGATGAGGTGATGTGGCGGTGGTGAAGTGGTAGTTGATGTTGTAGTGGTGAGGTGGCAATGAGGTGCAAAGGTGAAAAGGAAAGAAAAGAAAAAAAAATGAACTAATGCGAGACAAAATTCGCTTCTCTCACGAGTCAAAAGCAAAAAAAATTTACTTTGAACAAAAGAAACTTTTCGTACTTATATAAGTCGTTTTATTTTTTGCATTCCATATATATATATATATATATATATGATTTTCTACTTTTTAACTTATATAAATAGAATAGTTATTTATTATTATGTTGTCAAATACCCTCTAATCTCTAGTGGGTATTTGTTAGGGGGTCCTTCTCTTCAAATAATTATACCCTACAAAAAAATACATCCCAGCACCACCACCATCAACATCAACACCGACACTACCACCACCATCTCAACCACCACGCTAGAGAGAAGATAGAGAGATCTGAAAGTTGACCCTAATATCTTAATGTTCAATTTTTTTGTTCTTCTAGATCTTCGTGAGTTTATTTGTTGTTCAGATATATATATATATATATATATATATATATATATATATATATATATATATATATATATATATATATATATGAGATCTAGGGTATCTGGGTCTCTTAGAGCACCCGACTAGTCCCTAGGGTGTGAGCAGACCTCCCTATCCACACACAACCGGTTAAAATCTTATTGTGGGAGTGGCCATCAGGAGGATCGATCACTCGACCTCCATTTTGTGAGGTGAGCGTCTTGACCACTTAGCCATCCTCCTGATGGTTTTCAGAGATATGTTGGTACATTGTGGGGGTAAGGCTGGTGGTAATGGTGGTGGTGGAGGGCCCCACAAAATGTTTTTTTTTAAGGGGGGCTATATAAGGGGTGACCCTTTGATATAAAGTCCCGACTTTTAACTCGATAACTAAACACACTCAACAACCGGTCGGGGCCACCATCACCGAAACCCAACTAAACCCTCGCCTCGGTGCGCCGCGAGAACCATTTCTGAAATTGCAAAGCAGGAATCGCAAAATCTCCGTCCGAAGACTCCGAACGCATTAAATCTGCCCGCTCTTCTCCCCCATCTTCGCACCTTCCTCCTCCAATGGCGCGACTCAAGAGTAGTATGGAACCACCAGCCGAGAAGGCGGCGAAGGATTCTCAGCGCCGCCCGAGCAACGCCGACCGGTCTTCATACTTCGCCAGAAGAGAGGCAGCGAAGGTCCTGAAGAGCGTCCTCCAGGGAGACGCCCGACGCAGGGCTGTCGCTTCCATCAAATCCCTCGTATACAGCCCTTCCATCCGGAACAAGAAAGCCACATTCGCTCTCGTCTGTCAAACCCTCAAGCGTATGTATATATATTATAATAATTATAGGACCATTTTAAGTTAAATGCTTCATACTTGAATTATAGATAAATAAACGAGCTTGACAGTTAAATTTCTTATGATGGAGCGAGTTATGAATGAAGTTTCATTTAGAATAGAATTTCTTCAAAAGAAAATTTTGCTTCATTGATGTGATTCACTGAGTGTAGATGCAAAGGGGGCCTTTGGTCATTCTGCCGTTATTGTCACTGGCTTCCGAATTTGATCAATTTTTGTAGGAAAACCAAAAAAAATACTTCAAGGCATTTAATTTGTTGTGTTTTTTGTTTTTGTTTCTGCCTATCAGATCTTCCAATTCTTAAAGATGTTATAGAGGGTGCTAATATACTGAACGGCAAATGGAAGGTATTAGAGCATGTCTCTAGCTATTTCTTCTGTTTACTAGTTACATTTCTCGGAGTTTTGGGGTTTAGGGTTTAGGGTCGTCGATTGAGAAACACTTTGCAAATATTTTAGGATATTGCTGATGTTTAATACTTTATTGTTTGATATTTGTACTATTTAGCTGATAATGCTGCATCTGCTTCGTCTTATGTAGAGGCAAGAGGAATTGATTTACATAATCACATATGACATTCTCTTTGGCCAGGTTAGTTCTATACATGTTTGAGCCTGAAATTTAATTTTTTTGGGATTTTTCGTATTGTTTACTGCCAATAGTATTTTTTCTTTTAGTTGCTGAGCAAAAGGAAAAGCTGATGTTCAGTTGTGCTATACAATTATTGTTTTCAATTTTGAGTGCTTTGAATGATTTCTATTGAATTCTTTGCTATAGGCCGCTGTTGTGTTGTCGGGTGATGCAGAAAAGTTTCTAATGCTCCAGAAAGATGCTCTGCAATCAGCTCTAGCTAAGCTCTGTGTGAGGAAAAAAGTGAAACGCATAGAAGACTTATTGCTCCAAAATAATCCAAACCCTGGTCCGTCTTCAGATTGCTTTCTTGCTAACATGCTGGATCCTCTCCTTGTAGACCTGCATCATGCTTAGTTTTTAGAGGTATCACAGTTGAAGCACCAATTATAGTAGCAAACTCAGCCTTCTTGCAAATTGTAGAAGATAATGATTCAAAGAAAGATTTGGACATTTTGTTGATCAATCCCGTCAAAAAAGAATAACAAAAGGAAATAAATAGGAGGAAAGTGCTTTCTGGAACTCCAGACAAATAGTGAAATTTGACATTTAAAGCTAGCTAATGTATCTAAGCTTCTCAATTCTTTAACCCTAGTTTCGTAAACACTAGGCAGCTCAAAAAATAAATAAAAATAAAATTAAGAATGGACAGATGTCTACAGCTAGCCTGACTATGTAGAAGCTATTTTGGTTAACACTTTTTTTTTTAATTTATTTATTTCATTATGTTAGAGTTAATTATTTTACTGGACAATAATATTCACGTTTGTAAGTGCATATGGTATATAAGGTTACATGGTCAAATCTAATCGCCTTAGTGTCTTGCTTGTAATTCTTAGTGAGAGGAATGCATAAGACAGCAGGCTTCTGCGTTAAAGAATTTGGTCACTTAATTACTACTCTTTTCTTTATTTAATGACCTAGCTGTCGAGATAGGTGTTTGTTTAACTTTCCAGGATCGTATAATATGCTGCATGATCTATGTTGAAGTTGCTAGCTACTGTTTTGCAGATGTTTCAAAACCTCGATATGTTCGTGTAAATACTCTGAAATTGGATGTCGAGGCTGCCTTCAATGAATTGAGCAAACAACATAAGGTATTTCCTGCAAAGATGGAGGAAATTTAGCTATTATCTGCTTTACTGTTAGATCTTATGTGGTAGAATTAAACATGTTGACTGAACTTGAATCTTCTTTGTTTTCTTTAACTGGGAGGATGGAATTTGATTTCAAATATAATAGTAGACATAACATTCATGCTTTCTACTTAAACTTCTTCACTGTCTTTATCTCTATGAAATGAATGATACATAATAATGCTTCTGTTAGGGACAACATCAGATGGCTTGTCTCTTTTCCTGTGGTCCTCAATGTAGTTTCTCGTCGTTTACAAACTTCACAATATCTGCATTTAATAGGTCCAGAGGGATGACATGGTTCCTGACTTGTTGGTGCTTCCGTCAGGGACTGATTTGCATGACCACCCATTGGTGAAGAGTGGAAGTATTTTTATGCAAGTAAGAATTTGTGTTAATTATTTCTATTTGCTCATTGGAGCATGTTTGTTTCTTTTTATCTGTCATTAGCACTTTGGTGACCCATAAATCTTGATTTTGTCATTTTCGATCTTTCCCTTGATTTTATTGTGGTCTTGTTTCCGGTGGTTCTTCAGGGTAAAGCAAGTTCTATGGTGGCAGTAGCTCTTGGGCCTGAGCCCGGCTGGGAGGTGAGCTAATTCCTACTAAGCTGAATCATCTTTTTTTTTTTTGGGTACTACATCTTGTCTGCCCCTCAACAAAACAGGGAAAAAGGAAAAAAACAAAAAAAAGAGGAAAAAAAAAACCATTTACCTAAAATCTGAATCAAATGCCAAGATGGATAGCAAATAGTTTCTCGGTTTGTGCTTTTGTCAGTCTACTTGAGGTAAAATTTCCTTTGCTCTATAGTAATTGCTACAAAGATCCCATTTTTTTTTGGGTAAGTACTACAAAGATCCTTTTACACGAGTCTATTGCTCTCTCCCTCAACTTGGAGGTCCAGTGTTCGATTCCTCTTGGGGTCACTCGAGGGAATTAATTCTCTAACTTATCCGGTAGTAAATTGGAGGTGCACACTGATCCCCCGGGAACTAGGCGGGTACTCTAAGAGGGCCAGGAAACCCCTGTTAGCAAAAAAACGAGTTTATTGCTTCAGTACTGGCATTTCTTAGTATTTTTCTTTCCAATTGCTTATTCCTTGTTCAATTTCTGTCTGAAGGTTTTGGATGCTTGTTCAGCTCCAGGAAACAAAACTGTTCACCTCGCTGCACTTATGAGAGGAAACGGAAAAATTACAGCATGCGAACTTAATAAGGACAGGGTTAGACGTTTAGAGGACACCATTAAATGCGCCGGAGCTACTAGTATCCTTTCCAGACTTTTTCTATGCATCTGCAACTAATTTCTTTTAGTTGCCTAATTGTGTAACACGCTCTCTCTTGCCAATGTGTTTTAGTAGGGTGGCAGGCCAGGATTAAGCTTTCTCAAAAGATTCTTCGAAATAATGATGTCTTAAATACAAAGTGATGAATATTTACATTGTTCTTGGGTTTAAATTGGATCTCTACTTTTCTGTTATTATTCTGCTTCTTGTGAGTAAAATACATCTACGATATAATATGCCATATGATCTTGGTAGTTATATGGGACATTGAAATCTCATTGTATTGGAAGTTATGAAATGTTCCATTTTCTTCTTTCGTACTTTCAAAAAAAAAATGAAAATGTTCTTCAATTCATTGACTGTTTCTTGGTTACATTTCTAGTGTTATACTCTATACGTTTTTATACCTTACATTTGACGTGAAGATGTGGAGGTTTTGCACGGGGATTTTTTAAAGATAAGCACAGAAGACCCCTTGTACTCAAAGGTATAGTCTAAAGTTTTATCAGGCCAGTGAGAGTTCCATTTTAATATAATTTTTTCTTGTGGTAGTTTAATTCCATTTTGTCATGTATCAAGTGAGGTCATCATCAGCTAGAAAGTTAATTACTTGAGAACTTTTAACTACCTAATATTAAATCGCTAGTTAATTAGTAATATTCTCTATCTCTAAATATATATGTACCTGAGTTTACAGTATTGTTTTCAGAATATCATCTCTTCCTTTTCAAAGAGAGCAAATATTGTTCATCAATTGATTGGTAATTTCAGTTTTAAATCATAGATCAAATACTAAATTTAAGTTGGTCTAAATTGGTCTTTGTTATTTAAAAAAAAAAAAAAAGAACCACTTGATTGGTTGTTAGATGGAATCAATATGTGAACTGATCTCAATTGTGTGATCAAGAGCAGATCTAGTATTTTTTTTTCAAAAGGTTGTATTAATTTATATGACAGTCTTTGTATCCTGAAAGGCTGAACCCAATGACTTTCGCTTTTGCAGGTTCGTGCCATTCTCTTAGATCCTTCCTGCTCTGGATCTGGAACTGCTGCTGAGAGATTAGACCACCTTCTTCCATCATATACTGCAGGTAATTGTAGCTTCTTGTGTTTCCAGCATCTCCTTTTTCTTCGTCAGTTTTTTTTTTTTTTTTTCAAATTACAGTATTTTGGCAGTACAATATGTTTTAGCCAGTATAGTTATTATGATTAATACTGTGATCAGCTCAAACTGCTGATGTTGCTGCTACACCAAGGGTGAAAAATCTTGCTGCTTTCCAAAGCAGGGCTCTTGCACATGCATTATCATGTAAGTTAGGCTACTCTTTTGTGAACGATATTTGTTTAACTTCTGTAGCATTTTGTTGGATTCTATTTGGACTTGATGGATTTTGATGTTTTACAGTTCCAGCTGTTGAGAGAGTCGTATACAGCACCTGCTCTATCTACCAAACTGAAAATGAGGATGTTGTCAAGTCGGTTCTACCACTCGCTTCATCCCTTGGTTTTCATCTGGAAACTCCCTTTCCAAAGTGGTCTCGCCGTGGTCTCCCAGTGGTTGAAGGCTGTGAGTGTTCTTATAGAAAACCCATGTTTCTCCTGAACTCTTAATTTAGTTTGTGAAGATTATTATGACAATGATTTTTCAGCTCTTCAGAAAACTGTGATCGTTTCTCCTTCTCTGTTTGGTTTTTGTGTAATGTCTTACTCTGTTTTCTCATATAAAGATTTATAATAAAAACAAATGTTAATAAAACTATTTTTTTTGGGTGTACTGTTTTTCTCTGTTCTCTTATAAAAAACTATTTTGCTTAAAAAGAAAAAAGAAAATGAATATTGAGTCTGATGTTCTAGTATAATGATGTACTTCATCACAACCTGTTAGGTTCCACTGCGTCCTCCATTATTAATTCTATCTTTAGAACCTTTTGTTTCCCTTCAAAGCAAAATTTTCATTACTAAATTGATCTCAGAATTAAAATATTTTGAGTACTCTAAAGCTAAGGTCAAAGTTTCTTGAAAATGTTGCCTGTCGAAGAATTCAAGATTAGAAATAGAATCAAGTCAACCAACTGCATTCTCTAACATGCATAATTCTTTTTCTTGTTTAGAGTTTTTTTTTTTGTGCGCGCGTTTTTGTGTGAATTGCATAATAATTGCTTTTAGTTTTTGTCTTTTAGCTGAACATTTGCTACGAACCGATCCAGTTATGGACATGGAGGGTTTCTTTATAGCACTCTTTGTCAGGAGGAGCATCGTAAATCCACCAAGACCAGTCTCGTGGGAAAGCAAGGACTGTTCTAGTGAACTGAAGATGCGTAAACACCAAAATGAATGTTTGAGGAAGAAAACCACAAACAAGAAGATACTATTGCCCACTCGCTTTATGAGGATGTCAGAAATGATGTTACATGCTTGCATGATTCATCGAAGATACACCAAGATTGTGCCAGAATATAAAGCCAAGTGATTCTTCAGGTGATAAAACCTAATTTTTTATCTCTCCTATTCTAATCCGTTTTTTTTTCCTGTTATGGGGTATTTTGCTTTTTACCCATTGTTTGTTGGGTGATTTTGTAACTTACCCAATATTTATTGAATAGTTGCAAAAACTGACTTGAAGATCTTCACAAACTAAAAGAGTCAGGGAGAAGCATTGGTTTAGATGTGTTTTACTGTGATTTTCGGTGAGGATGATTTAGAAAGTGAGTATCACCTCACTGAAACTCAGCCCTTGGATCATTTCTATGTGGGCTCTACAACATGTTGGGTACACACTGGGCAGTCTAATGTTGGGCAAAGTATCCCTTTTCATATATGTATACTACAGTTTTGACCCTAACAGAACATTCTAGTTGATGGAAAAATTCTCCAATTAATGTACTAGCTTTCTTAACTTGTATGAATTAGTCCACCCAATTCACTTAAATCGAAAGAAGACACAAGCTTTAAAGCAGGTTTTTCTCTTATAAAAGAGTTGCCTTTTAGCATTTCCCTTTTCATATAAAGGTTAGTGTAGTATTGTTAGCAACCGTTTGGTTAGGAGTTTCCTACAGTTGAGGGCTGTCCACAAAATCTGCAAAATTTATCTAAGGTGCTTCTCCATTTACAGCGGGGTGGTTAGTCAAAGTCGTTTGACCTACCCTTTCATTTTACATCTCAAAATCCCTCCCTTCTCATAATCTGTTTCAGTCTTACAACAGAATCGAAATTTTGACTTTTTTGAAACCCTAAACCCTGAGAAACTTCTCTTTGAGAAGAAAGAAGAAAGGAAAATTGCTGGACTCAAATATCTTATAAGAAGTAACCGGAACCTTGGTAGCTCTAGAATCACGCTCCGAAGGCATTTTAGAACTAATTATAATTTTTAATCGGTAGCACGATACTGTTCCGTGCATGGTCCCTATTAACAAGTTGGAAGATGATCTATGAATTGGGTAGGCACCCTTCCGTAGGGGAAGTAGGTCTGTGTACATAGAATTTTTTATTTTTTTTTAATTCTTTTTTTTTTTTTTTTGCAAAGATCAGCGGGTTAGGGAGACCCAACGAAGAAAGAAACATGGATTACAATCTGTCATACAGTTTCCCTACTCTTATCTTCAGCAAAGCAACTTGGGATAATTTCAACAAACTCGTTGGTATAGGATAAAGGCCAGCAAGAAAGTCGGCAGTACAGTTGATTGTTTTGTATTTCAGAAATTTCCATGTTTCCCTATTAATAAGTGGCGAACCCAATCGACGGTACATGCGGATGATCCTGTTGATCAACGACAAATGATAGTTTTTTCGTAGCGCGTTTGGACATTCAACTCATGCGCGCGAAGCGCGTGTAGGAAGAATGGACAAGGTTTTGAGCCGTGTCGGAGGCACGACGACAAACCTAGTGAAGAATAAACCTAATATAGGACTTCCTTTTAGAATGTGATGATTTTTTGTGGAGATCAAACACCTAATCTCTTAAAAAGTTGCATGATTTATGATCCTTGTAAATTGAATCAACATATTTGATTGGGTTGGAAGTTCCAAAACCTATATAGATAATAAAAACAGAAAACATAAAATGGTAAAAACAGAAAAATACAAAACAAAAAAACAAAAAACAGAAGAACAGGAAAAAAAAGAAAAAAAAAAAGAAAAGCTAAAGCAAAAGAAAAGGAGGAAGAAGAAAAAGAAGGATGGATTGTACGTAGTAGTTTCCTACTTCCATATATCATTTTTTTATTTTTTATTTTTGGACATTTTCACATTAATTCACCAATAATGTAACTGATGAGGTGGACGCAACTACCTCCAACATTTGCAAGACTTTTGGTAGGTTTGTCAACATTAGTGATGTCACTAGTATTAAGCTCAGTGATTCATGAGTGCTGAGATCAGCCCCTGTGTGGGGCACCAGTCACAAGTCAGGACACTTTTACTTTTTTACTTTTCTCTTTTGAAAAAAGGATTCGTGGATGATGATACGTATGGATTCCACGGGATACGTTTTGGGACAATTCAATCATTTTTTAAAAAACTTTTTAAAGAAGAAATTTAAGGGTAAACGGTTGCATTGTTTTTTTTTACCCAGTAAAATTCATAATTTATAGACAAAAGCACAAAATAATAAATTTTTTTTGGAACAATTGGTTTACAAAATTGCCGCGGGGCAAAGTGGGACCTACCACTATGATAGTAGGAACCACCGTGCCACATAAGTGTCGGGCATTTATTTTATAAGTCTGTCTGTCCAAATAGCAGCGCTGAGAACAAGACGTACAGCGAGCAAAGGCACGCCAGAACGAAAAGCCAAAACAAAAAAAGGGGCAGCCACAAGCGGCTCCGGCCACCAAGAAACAACACTCCAAAAACAAAGGAGCCCTTACGAAAATCTATAATAATTAGTATCCGGGCAATCCACCCTCAAAAAGGGGGTTTCGACTGCCTTTATCCCCACTTGAAAACGAGAACCTCGCTTCCGCGCAAAGTTTACCTCTCTCACCACATGAGAGAATTGAAGTGAAGTATTTAAGTATCGAGCCCAAAAGTTCTTAAGAAATCATGGCAATGCGCCATTTTGAAAACACACAACGGCAAGTCCGGAGTCCAAAATGATCTAAATATTCTTGAAACCATTGCCGACATTGGCGGAAGAGTGCCCATTATGGAACATTCAATTACGAAATCTCTGAAAAATTTTAGTACTGCCGTTTTTCATGTGGAAAAACAGAATCAGTACCATTTTGTTGTTTGTGAAGGAAAAAAAAATCCCAATTACAAAATCAATTTTTCCATTTTAAAATTACAAAATAGGTCAGGGAACATGTGTGGATACTTGAAAATGAACTGATTGATGATCTTTTAGAGAATTAGAAGACCTAATGCCCTCGTGCTTAACCCTAGAGAGTTCGACGAGTTGACTCCGATCTTATGTTTTAGTTTTAGAAATTTCAAAACCCTGCTTGTTGACGCTAACTTGAAGGTGGTGGAGTACGATATCTTAGTTCTAAAAACCTAATATAAAATGTAGGAGAAAGATTTACATGATACAGTGTTTGACTAACATGGGGACTGTCACAAGTAATTATATGGTCAAATTTAATTGACTAAGTCTAAGTCTAACCTAGCGTGCGTCGGTGCGTCGGCCAATAAGATTATAGGGTGCCTTTAAAATTATCCTAAAAGTGTTACTCTAATGCCATCCCTAATAAAAACAATATTTTATACTCGCCACCGGTACTCTTTTACTCTATTTTTTTTTTAAACACCCAATTTGACGTCAAATGATCAGCAATTTCCAAGTCAAAAGGAAATGGCCCAAATTACTCACTGCCAGGCCTTTTAAAGCGACCCACATTTTCAGAGGGTGTTTGGCAACAGCAACAATAAGTCAATTTAGGAGTTTATTAGAGGATGATTATTATGAAAAGTATTTGATGCGGATCTAAGATTAGAATAGGTAAAAAAATCAAAAAAACGAAAAGAAAAGAAATATAGGATCCCGCCGCAGATCGGACGATCCCGCAAACCATGTTTGTTAGCTACTTATAAGACCCCTTATGTTTAGGTCACTTGGCACTGGGTCAGAATCTGACCGAACAAATTTTTTAAGAGCACATTTTGATGTTCTATTGAAACTTTCAAAACCAAAGGTAGACTTTAATAGAAACAAACTAGCAGTACTAGAAAACTAGAAATTGATACAAACATATAGGTTTAGCATCGTCACATACAAAAGTACTACAAACGTACCAAAATCAATCGACTCTCAACCAAACAAAGGACTTCATCAGTCATCGATCACGCTCATTGATACAAACGACATTGACATTCAGACGAACTAATTCAAATCACAAGTACTTTCTAATTAAGCAACTTTAACTTCGATGGTCTTAGGCTTCTTGGGCTCCGGTGGAGGTAATTTCTCAACAGTAACAGTAAGCACACCATCTTGACAAACAGCTGAGATCTCATCAGT
Source organism: Macleaya cordata (assembly GCA_002174775.1). Lineage (NCBI taxonomy): Eukaryota > Viridiplantae > Streptophyta > Magnoliopsida > Ranunculales > Papaveraceae > Macleaya > Macleaya cordata. Next base: position 45,224 of record MVGT01003279.1, on the reverse strand, counting down.
ATTAGCATTCTCAGGAAGCACAAATTTCCTCATAAATTTCCCAACTCTACGCTCCATTCTCACATACTTAACCCCTTCTTTCTCCTCCTCTCTCTTCCGCTCGCCGCTGATCACAAGCACATTTTGGTCCTCTACTTGAACCTTGATGTCATCGGATTTCAGACCAGGCATGTCTATGATGAACACGTATGATTTAGGGTACTCTTTAACGTCCACCGGAGTCGAAGCCATGGCTTTGGCGTCACGAACGTAGGCCCTACTTGGAGCACTGGCTGATTTCTCGGTGGGTTCGTCGGAAGCATCCATCATTTGGCGGAGAGTGGAGAAGAATGGATTTTCGAAATCCAGAATTCTGAGATCCATTTGTTAATTGTTGATCTTGAAGATGATCGCAAATGTTGGAATTAAGAATTTAGTAAATTGGAGCTACAAGAAGATATTTTTTCGGAATCAGATGTAAATTTGGTTTGATGACTCTGAGGAAATGGAGAAGACAGATTTATAGATGAGGAATTGAAGTAGAAAAGAAGCTTAGGGAAGTCTCTGGAACTGGAGTTTCGAGAAGCATCTCTTGTTCCAAAACCGCAGAAATCCAGAAGATTATGGAAGGTTCTGTAAATATATTTTTTTGTTCACCTAGATATAACGTGGGTAAATAAAACCCAATGATCTTTAACGTGGGTTCCACTGCCACATAAGTTGGAAACCCCCTCACCTTACCACATAAACATCTTGCACCCATTTTGTAAAATGATCGGGATTGTTCGAAAAATCGCCTCTCTAGGATTGTGTTTTGATATAGGATTTTACTTGGGATTTTGTGGCGTCAGGGTTTTATTGTGAATTGCAGACTAGTTTCTCAACAAATTTCTATCTAAAATCCTATATTTAAATATATTGTCATTTTTATTTGGATAAATAAAAATAAAAAATTTGTGCAATTTTTTTTTATTTTTAAATTCAAAAAAGCAAACTAACGAAGACCAAAACAAAGAAAATCAACAATATTGATGATTTTATTTTGGATTGAAATAATTTTGACAAAAAAAAAAAGTTTATTTGTGATCATCGCCTAAGCATTTAACCCAGGTCAGTGGCGAAGGCAAGTGGGGTCCCATGGGGGCACTTGCCCCATGGGATTTTTTAAATTTAGTAAGACCCATGTTTTTTTGGAGTTAAAACTCTAAAAATAATTTAAAATTTCTAGTAAATTGAAGGACCTATTAACGGCCTGTTTTTAAACATTGTTTTTTTTTGGGATTTGATTGTAAAATAGGATGGTGTTATTTCTAATATACATCCATTGTAATTCTTGTGCGTAATTTTAATGCAACCTCCGCATCCTTTTCAATATATAATCTTTTTTCCCTAAAAAAAAAATATAGTTAATCTAATAATTATTATTCAAAGATTTCTATTGTATTGTTAAACTAATCTAGAATTTCTTTAATTTTATTATTTATTTATTCTAATATAGAATCTTTTTAATGTATCTTTAATAATTCAATATCTACTTAGTGCCCCCCATGATGATGAATTCCGGGCTTCGCCACTGACCCAGGTCACGCTCATTGATCACCTCCAATCTTCCCTCTGCAATGTCAAGCCTCTTCTTTTTCAGAATCCCCAATTTCTTGATAGCAGCCATGAGATGAAGGTGAGAATCTGTTTCAGAATTCCCAACTTCCAGAGCAACCATGAGATGAGGCGGAGAATATGCAAGAACAATACGAGGCCCATGAACCCTGCCCACACATTAATCGAATACAATAGCACATCATTCCCAATAATCAAATAAGGTGGGATCAAGCTTGTCAAAGCAACCATGTAAGCTAAGGCTATCGATGTGATTGCAACCCATGTCGTCGCACCACTTACAAACAAGAGCAAATTGTCTTTACCCTTCAATTACTAATTGAAAAATTATTTACCCCCTAAATCTTTCAAAAAATCACTTATCCCCCCACTGTTAATATTTCCGTTACTTGACCATCCAAATGGTCAAATTCGTCTCACGTGCACGGCATATGACACATAAAAAATCTAAAATGCCCTATCTTTTAACTAACCTAACCCAACTTCTTTACTTTAGTTAAAGACACCTGTCATCATCTTAAAAGTTCAAAGATGGACGGCCAAGATCAAAGTCGGTTTACAAACTCTTCTTCCCCAATTCGAAAAAGGAGAAGAAGAAGGAAAGCTTCCTCTGCTGTTAAGACCTCCAACCACCATTGATGCAACCATCACCTTGACCATTTCACTCTTTCTTTCTTTCAGGTATTCTCTAGAACTCAAGATCAAGATCGTGAACAAATTTTGAAAAACCCATAATAATTAATAAAGAAAGAAATTTGATTTACACAGTTATACCATTACTCATACATCAATTAGACTTACAGATCTAGTAATTAAAAAACAAACCCCATATGAAATCCAAAGCCCAAATTGAAAAGAATTTAGGCGTACGTGGTCGGTGGAGGGTACTAGCTAAGTTGCACGAATTACAGAGCTTAATTCATCTATTTATTACCTCTGGTGTTTAGATTCATCTTCTCATAGTAACGAATAGAGCGAAGAGATAGAGAAAGATGAACTTCATATTTTCTCTAATTTGTAGGCATATTGTCCTTTGATGATGAAATCACAGATGGGGACGGTAAGACCGAAGTTGATGCTGACACTGCCGCTGTCGATGATGACGAGGATGAGAACTAGGAGGATAATTACAGTCACGATTTGTCTCCGATGCACTTTTAATCCACCAAAACTCTAAAATCCTAATCCACCTCACCAGGAAAGCTCTAAAACCATGAAATTGTTCATTTCCTTTCAATTGGTTGTTTAATTTTGAGAATTGGTCTATACTTGTTTAAAATCCAATTTGGTTATCTTCCTTACAAAATACGACTATTCGGTGAGCTTTAACCCAAATAAGTTTTAAATGAATGTATGGGGTGAAGGTGGAGATGGTGGTGTTAATGGTGGAAGGTGGGGAGGAGGTAGGTTTTGTTGTATATAATAATGGGTTTTCAAGGGAAATACCCAAATTAAAGTTAAAATAGAGATTGCCCCTAGTGGTTTTCCTCTTATTTTATAAGGATCTGCTTTTTGAAGTTTGTAAGATCTGTTTTTATCTCCTTAATCCAGAGTTACCACCTGAAATCACCACCTCCACCGCTATTATGGCAGCCTTTAAAATCATCTCCGCCATCACCTGAA
>MVGT01003279.1:2544-20008 GCA_002174775.1 Macleaya cordata | reverse complement strand
TTTCTTGACTTGGTAGATGATAATAGGCCAATTGGGTTTCACCTTCATTGCCATCTAAAAGTCCATCATCATTCCATTATTGACTTTTCTAGCTTTCACCTTCATTACCTCTACATTTTACAATTTTTCACCTATTGTTTCTGAGAAGTGTATAAGGATGATAAAGAAAAGAAAATAAGAAGGACAATACGTATACATGTCTTCAATTGAGTTCTATCAAGATCAAATTCTACATGCAAGAAGTGGTGATTTTTCTTCTACAAAAGAATAATAAAAAAAATGATGAAAAAGAAGAAAGTCAAATTCAAAATAGTTCAAGTTAAAGAACAGTTGAAGAAAAAGTGAAGATGTACAATTCAAATGGTGTCCGGCTTAAAGATCCAAGGCCCCTATCTTCTCAGAAATCCTACACCCTTCTATCATTTATATCCTACTTCATCCTATTCCACTCATTATATGACCCTATTAGATACTAGGAAAAGAGAGGTTAGATTGTTGATCAGGTGAGAAGTTGAGTGAGCATCCCCATCCTCAACGTAGTGGTTAATATTCCTTTCTATGAGATCAGTCCTCTAAAAGTAGTTCAATCTTCTATATATATGTGAGTCATTTGTTTATGCTTTATTCATACTCATATATAAGAGTGAAACAATTCTAAATGTTCTATTTTTGAGAGTCTAACCGTGAGGCTGAAGTCGAGGCGAAATGTATTAGGAAGGTGACCAAGGTTATGGTTTTCTCAGAATTAGAATTACACTCTTGTTGGCTATTTACTTCTAACTCATAGACTTGAATATTTTTGAAAGGTTTTTAGTGTCCAGAGAGTGTCTTAAACTCTATTTCATGTTTATTAGTTTGCTAAAATTTTGTTGTTAATTGCTTATGTTTCTGAAACAATATTGTGAACCTTGTTTTATTTTGAACTTATAATTTTGTGGGTAGATTAACTGCAAACCCTCACGAGACAACACTCGTCCACTAGGGATAACCTAGGGGTTTAACGGCTTGTTGCACACGCTAAGTGCAATCGCGATTCCTGCGAAAGTGAGTTAGGATTTTATTATTTTCATTAGGACTAGTTTAGTTTTAGGTTTGCTTGAGGACTAGCAAAATGTAAATTTGGGGGTATTTGATAAGCACATATATATTACATTTAATACCCCTATATTTATATTAGTTAGTTAATTATTTTATTTTATTTGAATTAATTAAGTGTATTTTGGTTATGTGTAGGGAATGTGAGTGAAGCGGTCAAAATGTGGTAAAATTCGACAAGTTACAACATTTGGCGAATGTCGTGGAGCAAATCAATTGAAGAACAAAATTAGTTGAACTAATCGAAATTGATAAAGGCACCAACATAATTTTATAGGGGCACCTACATGTTAAAAGGAGAAATCAGGTGATGACATCAGCATGATGTCATCAAGTACTCTAGCTTATTTCTACTTACTTTCTACGTTTTTTTTTAAAAGAAAACAGATTTTTTTTCCTACATAAGTAATTCTTTTTTAAGTGGGACTACTAGTTAGACTACTTTAGGTTTCAAATATGTTAGGTTGGTTTAAATAAACTAAGCAGCTGCTCAGTAAAGGACGGCAGGGAGTTTAGGTCGGTTTAAAAGCTGCTAGGGTTTTTTTTCTCTTGGTCTTGGACGGCAGCTGCTGTGCTGTTGGTTCTTCTTTCTTTTCGTTCATAATACAGCAGAGAGAGCACGAGCTGCTGCTCCTTCTTCTTCACGAAGGCTGTTGCTTCTTCTTTGTAACGCACATAATAGGCTGTGCGCTATTGCTGCTGCTGTGTTCTACGCATAAGAGATTGCAGAGAAGGGGCTGCTGCTACTGGTTTTCTCCTTCTTCTTATTCATACAAACCAAGATCAGCTGCTACTCTTCTTTCAATGTGCAAGAGAAAGAGAGAACAATTACTGCTGTCCTGCCTGTTACTCAAGCCCAAAAAGAGTTGGATTTGTTCTTCTTCTTCTTGTTAACAAAGCAGATCTGCTGCTGGTTTCTTGGTGCCGCATGGGAGAGATTTTGTAGGAAAAAACTGTTGGATCTGTTCTTCTTCTTGTTAACAAAGCAGCTGCTACTTGCTACTACCTTCTTCCTGACGTCAGATCCAATGGGAGTTTCTTTTGCTGTCTTCTTCTTAATCGTTCTTCAACGCACAAGAGAGAAGGGAGAGTTACTGCTGCTTTTTCCTCTTTTCTTCAGACCAAACCAGGAGAAAACAAGGAGGAGATTGCTGTTATTTACACCCAAAACAGGGGTAATTCCAATCAACACCATAGTTTGCAATATCAAAAACCCTCTTGTTTTCTTTTCCTTTTTATCAATTTTCTTTGCTGAATTTATTTATTAATCTTCCAAGCATGTGTAACTGATTTCTTTATTTGGTTAAGGGTGAATTATAAATCCTAGACATGGTTCTTAATTAATCAATTTCAGAATTTTTCCTTCATCTCTCTTTTAAAGTTGTTAATATTTCACTGTTATTATTATGTATGAATTGTTGTCTTGTTTGTTTAGGTGCGCAACTAGATGAATGTGATAGTTATTTGATTGCTAGTTTAGTGTTTTGATTCGTTTTGTCAGGATTTCTAGACAAAAGTAGCGAATTGTCGTCAACGATTATGGGAGATTTTCGTTTGATTGCAAGAGGAATATTACTCAAGTTAAATAAACTGAGCTTGTGTGTTTATTGCTTGATTTAACCTATGTCTTTTGTGGATTATTGCTTTCATTAAATTAAATTTAGAGAGCTTGTTCTAGGTTGTTTAATGGAAAGAGATTGAGTGAAGAGCTTGTTTTACTCAACGACAAAGTGGAGAAGAATCGAGATAATCGAACTTGTGATTGTCTTAGGGTTATTAATTTCAAAAGAAAGTGAAAGATAAATCTGATAACTAACTATAAATCATGTTTAGAGGTAGCGAATGATCTCTTAACCATATTTCTCATCATATTTACTTAACTTTTTAAATTCTGTTTTTCTTAGATTCTAATTTAGCTAGTTGTTTTCATTTAATTTGTTTACATATCAAATTGAAGCCAATCCCCCCAAATTTTACGTGCAACATGTTTAGTGTGTCTTTAGTGTGTCTAAATAGTCTTAGTTATTTTTATTCAGTTTAAGTAGGTTTTCGAATTTTATTTTAATCTCTAGTTAGTTTCGGTTGGTTTTGTATCAATAACTTATAAATTAGGAACAATCTTCTGCGGGAATGACCCTTGCTTACTACGATACTCAATAACGATCTTACTTAGTGCAGGGATTTAAGTGATACACTTTTTACCGTATCAATTTTGGTGCCGTGTCGCCGGGGATTGTTTTCCTAATTAATTCATTATTTTTTTTTGTTTTTGTTTTGTTTTCTATTTTAGTATTTGGTCTAAATAGTTTTTGTTTTTATTTTTCTAGGTATTTTATGAATGAATGTCCGAGCTTACTGGAGAAGAGGTAAATCAAAGGCTTAAAGAGATATTGGAATTCACATCGTCTTATTTGAGGTCAAAAGAGCAGTTTGTACCTTTTCCACCTTCACCATCATCTTCAGATCCAATTTCCACACCACTTGAATACACTCGAGCATTACATACTCCCTTCCACCTAGTCCACCAAGGGACTCTTTAAATCAGTTAGTTACATTTGAGCAAGAAGAGATGGCAGGGAACCATAGAACACTTAAGGAGTTAGCGGCACCAGATTTGGACCAGCAGCCTCTTTGCATTCAGATTCCTCAACTTCAGGGTGCTGTTGAGCTCAAATCTCGGATGATACATCTTCTACCAACTTTCCATGGTTTTGCAGGTGAAGATCCAAACAAGAACCTTAAGGAGTTTCATGTAGTGTGTTCAAGCATGAAATCAACAACTGTCTCTGAAGAGCAAATTAAATTGAGAGCTTTTCCATTCTCTTTAGCGGACAATGCAAATGAGTGGCTTTATGATCTACCATCTGGCACCATTATCACATGGAATGAGATGAAGAAACTGTTTCTTGAGAAATATTTCCCTGCATCTACGTGTCAGGATAAGTAGTTCTGGGGCGAAAAAATGCATACACTCATCTGGTTGAATGCAACAAAAGAAAGTGACACGCGCCATCAGAAGGCCTATGTGCAAAAAGCAAGGTGACGCGGATGTGCTCTATATCCACGCATGAACAAAGGGTCTGATACGTGTAATATGTACACGTACACTCAAGCATGTGACATGGTGCTGTATACACCATACACTGAAGCGATCACATGCAGTATGCCACGTGCGCCGAAGAGAGAGTCATGTCCTTGAACATAAAACTCAAACGATTCACGCGTTATATGTGTGTCGCCTAAACAGAGAAGTCACATTCTTGAACGCGATTCTCACAAAAGGGGCAAATATGTCCTTAGACATATGCCAAAATGGAATCACATGTTGTATACACGTGTCCGAATAAAATTGGGATCACGTTCAATATAAAACGTGCCCGAGAAGGATCATGCGCAGTGATCGCATGCCCAAAGAAAAGGGTTCATAACATCCGCAGATGTGAACCTCAAGAAGGGTCATGTGATCAGGACACGTGCCCGGAGAGGGATGACGTCTAACACGAGACGTGCCCAAAGAGAAAGCAGATTCATAACACCCTTAGGTGTGAAACTCACAACGGGATCACATCCAACATAGGATACGCCCAAAAGACGAAAGGGTTCATAGCATCCGTAGATGTAAACCTCAAGAAGGATCACGTGATCAGGGTACGTGCCAGGAAAAAAAGACAGACTCATAACACCCTTAGGTGTGAATCTCACGACGGGATCACATCCAAAATAGGATGTGCCCAAAAGACAAAAGGGTTCATAACATCCCTAGATGTGAACCTCAAGAGGGATCATGTGATCAGGACACGTGCCCGAAATAAAAGACAGACTCATAACACCCTTAGGTGTGAATCTCACGACGGGATAACATCCAAAATAGGATGTGCCCAGGAAAAAGGGATCACACCATGCACGTGTGCCCAAGAAGAAAACGAACGTCGATAGGACGCGATGTATGCATGCCCTACGCTCTAATGTCGCACGAGAGTTTCTAAAGATCTCTAATCTGTTTTAGGAAGATCTTGACCCTATATGCATGAAACTCTAAGCTAAATGAGATGAATTTTGAAAAACATTTTCTTTCAAAACTTCAAAACATTTAAAACAAAAGTGAGAGTAAAATAGGAATTTTAGCTCATGTGAAACCTTAAGTCCTCTCGAAAATAACACGAAACCCTAGGCTAATGCAACATAGGAATCTAAAGCACAAAGCCCTAACCCTAGAGGGGAACTAAACTAGAGACCTTAAACTCTATTATTATTTGTTTTTAGGGTTTGGCGATCTATCGAACCCTTAGGTTCGATAGGAAGAGACGTGGATCCTTAGATCCAAGTGAAAGGATAAGGCCCTTACGGCCTGAAAGATGAAATGGGCTATGTGCCCGCAAGAAAGAGTTGGAGCGATGAGTCCAACAAAAGGGGTGGGCCTTTGGGCCCACATCCATAGGAAGGGCTTTGAGCCCAAAAGGAAGAGTATAGGCACTGAGGCCAACGAAAGAGGAGAGACGGGCCCTAAGGCCGAAACAAGGGATGGGCCCATGGGCCCACCACAAGAGAACGGGCCCAAAAGCCCGAAGGTAGCTTGTTTGCAAAGTTTATTCGATTTCAACCTAAAGCTATCAAAGCAGTTAAAACATGAAAAATAAGGCTACTAATTACTCGAAATTAATAAACAAGTAAAATGAAGTAACCTGCTTCCGCGCTCACGATGTTAAAGCTTTAAACACAAAACGTAGCGTAAGCACATCAATCATATCGAGCCTTATCATTATGACATCATAAACATGAATTTCAAGCATAAGGTTCATGTGATTAAACATATAAGAAAAAGAGAGCCAATTAAGGCCTCACACTTAATTCTTAAACCAAATTCGATGATCCACACCGTCTAATATGTTCAACATGTCAAAAAGCATGAGATTATTAAGAAGATCAAGGCAAATGCTCACTTTCTAACATTAAAACCTACACTTCTTGCTCTCTTTGGTGAGAGACCAAAAACACACTTTCATGATAATCAAGCATGCACCATTATATTATAGCAAAACACACATCATAGAAATCTCTTCCTTAAAGATATGGACCTAAATCATATATTCATGCATCAATAAAAAGAGATCAAAAATAGCTTCAATCTTGAAATCTAAGATGAATTTAAACGATCCTAACCGTTCATAATATGCATTAGGCCATAATTGAGCTAAATGATATGAAGATCAAGATAGATAACATGGAATCAACACAAATTAAAGCCTTGTTAACTCTCTTTTTTATGTGACAAGCAAACAAAGGCATGGAGAAAAATCCAATCACATGATATTATCAATAATGATATGCTCATAACATATTATGTATATGAAAACATGATAATATTTACTCTCATATCAAAAAATAAACATACCATACTTCATGTGAAATCAAAAGAGACCATATCATCACATATTTTATCCATGTCATTCACTTATCATGGTTATGGAGCATTCATTATAAAAGCATTTAAATCCAAGATTTACATCCATTTAGCATGGTCCATCACATACATACATGCATGTAAAAATATCATCTCACATAAAATTCTACATCCATGCATTTCATGCTAAATAACATAGCATAGACATCAAATTAGAATTTACACCCATTTATCATCAAAACTATGCATGAATTTTACCTTAGCATTAAATTCTTCATTACATCATGATTTCATCACCATGTCATACATCATCACATACTAGCACATACATCAATCCCTACATCATCCCATACATCACTACATATATTATCCCACACTTTACATGCATTAAACATAAAATTCAAAAGATGAGGTGTAGAGATTTTACCTAGCAAGCATAGATCCCAAGATTCAATGTATGAGAGATCCCTTTGTGGATGGATGTAGGGATTTCTCCTCCCAAATTAAAATTTCTCTTCTCCTTTAATGAATAAGAACCAAAATCAAAGAATCCCAAATTTATGACATCATGGTGATGTATGGAAGAGAATGGAAGGGATTTGATGTTTTCTTTCCTTCTTATTTCCTCCCGGAACTCTCTACTAGTCCTTCCTTTACCCAAAAATGGAGAAGAAAATCCCAAACAAGGAAAACCCTAAAATCACTACCTTCACCAAGATGGAAAGAAATCAAAAGAGAATTGTTTACTCTCACCTTCCCCTCTCTTCCTCCAACCTTTCTCTCTACCAAAACCCTAATTAGACTTCCATCTCTTCTCCCCAGAAAAACCAGGGAGTTCAACCCTAAAATGAAGAGAAAACTCTAAAAGAAAGAAATAGATCAAACCCTAAAAGGAAAGAGAGAGATCTAAAAATGGAAGAAAGAAAAAGACCCCTAATTTCTCCTTCTTTCTACTATATATAGAAACCCTAGCCCATTCTAGAAAGACATGTGTGTCTCTAGGATTGGTTGATTTTGAAACTCCACCCAAACAATGCCAAGTGTCCAAGTGGGTGAAGACCACCCAAGATTCTCTCTTATCTCTTTAAAATTAGTGGCCAGAAATAACTTAGATGATGTGGCTAGATAAGATCAGGGAGGGTTTTTTTTTGAAAAGCAAGGGCTGGGAAATAATTTGAGAAAGAGATAAAACATGGGCTAGTTTGCAATTATGACCAAAAATAGAAAAAAATGCGTAGCATCACGTGTGGGTGAACGTGACCCGTGGGTGAAATAGGTAGCAGGACCAAACCACACAATGAGTGTGCGGTTTAGGCTACCACGTCACATGCAGTCCAAACCGCACATTGAATGTGCGGTTTTGATCAAAATTGGTCAAAACTGCACATTAAGTGGGGGGTTTTGACTGCCACATCAGCAAAAATTCGTTTTTTTATTTGTTTTTTTAAAAAAAAAACTTTTTTTACCAAAAATAACCCACGTACATGTAACTGATCTGTGGTCCCCACCACTTGTAATTCTTTTTTATTTTACAAACTAAAATCCCACCAAAACAAAATCTGATTTTCTTTTCAAAATAAAATGCTTTGTTTTTATAAAATGGGTCCCACATTTTGAAATCTTTTCTTTGCTTAAAACAAACAAACCCTTTTCAACTAAAAAAAATGGCCCAAACTTGGACCTGAATTGTTGTCTTAAAACAAACTTTTTTTGTTTTATAAAAAAATTGGGTCCTACATGATACATGCTTTATTTGTAATTGGGTCCCATCACTTTAAATTTATTATTTTTTGTTGAAAACATTTTATTTGTAATGGCCAACCAAGAAATGACACGTGGCCCCACCTAATGACCTAGAACTAAACCGAAACCTAACGGTTCTACACTAGGCCTATTCTATCCGAATTTGAGATTCCTTTGATTTTGGTTCGATTCTTAACTCGGCCTTGAACCAAATTTTGGAGGGATGAAGTTAGACCTGCTTGGTCATGTTAAGCCAATTTTGACCGGATTTGGTACGGAAATTGGGGCACGATTAAAATGGGTATTTTTCACTGGTGTGCGAAATTTGGCGTCTACCGATGCCCCTCCTCGCCAGAGACTGCTTGCGGGCGAATGGCGAGGCTGACGATGCCTGATTTTCGCGCACCAATTGAATGGTCAATTCTAAAGTCCAATGATCTAGGTTATGAATTTGGCTAACCATTCGTAGTTAGCTAAAGTCAGGCACAAATTTCGCCGGTCTGCTTCCGAGCTAGTTCGACCCTTACAATTGAGGGAAGGTTTGTGCGGTACCGCCGACCTTGATCGGACAGTCGCTGGACCTGCATGCTTCTACCAGCTCTGATGTGGCGAGAAGTGGTCCACGGTTTTTTGGCATTTTACCGTGTTCAACATGGTCTAGAAGATGGTTTTGGAAACCAGATCATTTTCCTTTTTGAAAATTCTATTTTAACAGTTTTTAAATACCCAGATGGTGAGGGGGTTGCTCTCGCTTGTGCATCATCCTAGGATCTACGCACATTGCTAGGGTTTTTACACCACTCAATTTTATCAACACTTCAGTCTTCTTTCCCGACTTGGCGTGACTAGTTGACTGCTTCCTTGCTTGGCCTTGCCCTTTGCATTTTGACTTGACTTTACTCGTCGATTGCTTTATATTAATTTTAACTAGATTTTCTTGGCCTTGGCCAATTTGAATGCTTTTGACTTAATTTCTTGGCCTTGATATGTTTGAAGGCTTCCTGCTGATTTTGACTTGATTTGACGCTGAGGTTGACCGGCCTTGACTCTTGATAGCCGAATTTTCCTTTTGCTTTGGCTTTGTTCAAAATTTGGTTCTTTCAACCTTGATGGACTTTTGACTTTAATGCTCTGCTTCTTGGAGGTTCCGCCCTTCTGTTGACTTGGAGAATCTACTCCCTTTCTGCTTTTGTTCTGCAACTTCTCCCTTCTTTCGCTGTTTGCGAGTTGAAGATTTGTTTCAGAACTTTTTCTTATCCCGGATGCTTCTTTATGCTTGGGATTCCTTGCAGCCATTCTTTGCAATTTTTCTATGAGCAGTAGGTTAAAGATCTTTGACGGGGAGAATTCATTCTTTATGTTTGTGATGCACCAACAAGTCAAACAACACGAAATGAGGCTCGATTCCTTGGCATCCTGGAAAACTATTAATGGGTCTAGAAATGTGCATTTTTGCATTTGAAATTCTTTTATTTTTAAAAATAAAACTATTTTATTGTTAGAAAGAAGGTATGGAAATACCGGCAAACTATACAAAGCTTGCAATTTAGAAAACTTGGATGAATACTTTGCCTAAAAAGCTTCAGTAAACCTCAAGTGAAAGTACCATTACCATGCTTTGGAATATTTCAAGGTAGATCACCATTTTTCTTAGACTTTTCCTTTTTGACCTTGTTGGGATTAGGTTGACCCTTGCTTACGGATAGGCATCTGACCTCACCACCTTCTTGGTTGGGGATAACCTTTGTTGCTTTTAATTCTCATTTAAATCCGTAGCCTTTTGTTGCCCCTTGATTTGTCCCTTTATGCCCGATATTCTCCTTATTGAGTTTGAGATCCGACAAATACTGATCAAATTTTTCCAAGTCTTTATTTTTCATACTACATTTTCTATTTTGGACTTTTTTTATCTTCTTCATTTTTTGAAGGATCTATCGCTCTTCCTCTCAACTCGGGGCGTTCGTTGCTCACAGGATTCAGAGAGGGCTTCTGTAGGTGATAACGGGGCTTAGGACAGGCTAGTATGGATGGTTAAGGCCCAAATTTTTACTTTTTAACTTTTGGCTTTCAAGGGTATCTCTCTCCTAAGGCATTTTAACTCATCGAATTTTCAACTTTTTGAATTTTTAAGGGCTTCTTTCTGCCCCTTGGATTTCAATTTAGGATTTTGACTTTCTTGGGGTTAATTGTGAAACCCCATAAATTCAGTCCCGCCACTCGACCTAACGAGTCAATGACCTACGTATCGAAGGCGGAACACTTGGGACGATATGCGTAAAGCACGCACATATTTGAGGCTGAGAAGTGAGTTAAAAAATGAATAAATAAAAAAAAGGGAGAACAATTTGGAGATTGAGTTAAAAATAAATAAATTATTTTAAGGTAGGTTTGGGGGCCCCGGGTTAACCTGACCCGCGACCCAACCCGCGACCTACCTCCTCTTCTCCAATCAGCTATGTGCTGATCCAAAAAAAAACAAAAGAAAAGAAGAGAAAACAGAGGAGAAAGAGCTAGACAGAGAGAGAGAGATTGAGAGGGAGACTCGACAGAGAGAGAGGGAGAGGGAGTGCATTGAGAAGGGGAGAGATTTAGGGAGGAAGAGAGATCGTAGAGAAGAAGAGAAGAGCAGCAGCAGCAGAGAAAAAAAAACGCAACAGCTGCTGTAGCAGAACCGTGAGGAAGAAGGAGAAGAAGGAAGAAAGAAAGAAGGAAGAGGAAGAAAGGGAACTCAGCCCATTCTTCCCCCTCAATCTCTAAACTCTTTGGGTAAGATTTCTAACCCATTTAACCTTCAATTTTCAAATGATTTCTGGGTAAATAACCTAGGGTTTTTCTATTCCACATGCTTGTTAGTGTAGATCTTGGTGATTTGGAGCTCAATGGTGGAAGAAGGGATGAGATGGGCTAATTTTTCTTGTTAAGGTGAGAAATCAGCACCCCAATGCTTTAAATCTTGTGATTTTTATGATGTAAATTGGGGTTTTTAAAGAAAAACGAAAATTGGTTGTAGGGAGTTATTTTAAAGCTAAGAACTAAGTTCTTGTGAGAGTTTAAAGCTTAACACAACTGATTTGGGTTTGAAACCCNCTAACGAGTCAATGACCTACGTATCGAAGGCGGAACACTTGGGACGATATGCGTAAAGCACGCACATATTTGAGGCTGAGAAGTGAGTTAAAAAATGAATAAATAAAAAAAAGGGAGAACAATTTGGAGATTGAGTTAAAAATAAATAAATTATTTTAAGGTAGGTTTGGGGGCCCCGGGTTAACCTGACCCGCGACCCAACCCGCGACCTACCTCCTCTTCTCCAATCAGCTATGTGCTGATCCAAAAAAAAACAAAAGAAAAGAAGAGAAAACAGAGGAGAAAGAGCTAGACAGAGAGAGAGAGATTGAGAGGGAGACTCGACAGAGAGAGAGGGAGAGGGAGTGCATTGAGAAGGGGAGAGATTTAGGGAGGAAGAGAGATCGTAGAGAAGAAGAGAAGAGCAGCAGCAGCNGGATAACAATTTGGAGATTGAGTTAAAAATAAATAAATTATTTAAAGGTAGGTTTGGGGGCCCTAGGTTAACCTGACCCACGACCCAACCCGCGACCTACGTGGGTTTTAACCCACCATCCTCTTCTCCAATCAGCTATGTGCTGATCCAAAAAAAAAACAAAAGAAAAGAAGAGAAAACAAAGGAGAAAGAGCTAGACAGAGAGAGAGAGAGAGAGTCAGAGAGAAAGAGTGCGTGAGAGAAATTGGGAGGGGGACTCGACAGAGAGAGAGGGAGAGGGAGTGCGTTGAGAGGAGGAGAGATTTAGGGAGGAAGAGAGATCGTAGAGAAGAAGAGAAGAGCAGCAGCAACTGCCGTTTCAGCTGCTACTGAGAGAAAAAAAAACAAAANTCTAGTGTTGTAAATTCTGTTATGGTTGGAACTTCCTTTTGAAATCAGTTGTGGATGCTTTTGGTTGGTGTGTTTTCATACGTCATGTTGATTTTTTGACGTTTTAATTGAAGTTGAGTTGTATTCTCGAGTTTGAATTCTCGGATTTAACTGCGCAACATGTACTAAAATTTACATAACTTTCTTGTTTTAACTCCAAATTGTGTGCTTCCAAATCCTACTGATTCATAAATCTTAAAGTATTTGCAGTAAAAATTTCATGATTTTTGGACAAGTTTACAGCTAATTATAGATTTCCCAACTTCAACTACTGTTGTATGAAAACCTGCTATTCCTGCTAAATATATTGTTAATCAACATTTTTCTCATATCTCGAATTGTTTTGTGATTTTGACGTATTCAATAAAAGTCTAGATCTAGATGTTATCTTTCCAATGCTTTTGGTTTCAATATTTTTCGAGTTTCCTACAATCTGTAGTGATTAGTCTCCTAAAACTATTCTATTTTCTTGATTTCTGATCTAAGGCTATTTTTCGGTAGATCTAGTTTACTGGATGTTTTCAATAAATTCTAAGTTTACTTNGGTTGTAGGGAGTTATTTTAAAGCTAAGAACTAAGTTCTTGTGAGAGTTTAAAGCTTAACACAACTGATTTGGGTTTGAAACCCTTGATTTGTGATGCCAATCAAAGTGAAAGAAGAGGGTTTTAGTGGATTATTGTTGATGGAGGTAAGATCTAGCTATAAAATCAGTTTTTGGGTTGTTTTGATGAAGAAATTTTTGAGGTTTTTGAAGTAAAACGAAAATTAATGTTGTAGGACAGATCTTGGAGCTTTATCTATATTTTAAGAGGTGCTTTAGAAGTTGTTTCAAATTATTAATCATCTAAGGTGAGTTTCCTTTCAAATTTGAGTTGAAATCAAGTTATTTAAGGTTGTATGTTTAGTGGTTTTCATGGAAAACGAAATCTGGTGTAGGAAAGATGTTTGGATGTTGCTACTGAAGTTTGGGAGTAGTTTTTGGAGGTGAACCCATCTATTTCAGGTAATGGATATAACCTTAACTTCTATTTTGATTTTTTGGTGGAGTAAATGCTTGAAAAAGTAAAGTTTAGTGATCTAACCTTGTAAATTTTGGTTATAGGAAATGAATCTAGTGTTGTAAATTCTGTTATGGTTGGAACTTCCTTTTGAAATCAGTTGTGGATGCTTTTGGTTGGTGTGTTTTCATACGTAATGTTGAATTTTTGACGTTTAATCGAAGTTGAGTTGTCTTATCGAGTTTGAATTCTCGGATTTAACTGCGTAGTATGTACTAAAATTTACATAACTTTCTCGTTTTAACTCCAAATTGTGTGCTTCCAAATCCTACTGATTCATAAATCATAAAGTATTTGCAGTAAAAATTTCATGATTTTTGGACAAGTTTACAGCTAATTATAGATTTCCAAACTTTAACTACGGTTGTATGAAAACCTGTTATTCTTGCTAAACATATTGTTAATCAACATTTTTCTCATATCTCGAATTGTTTTATGATTTTGACGTATACATTGAAAGTCTAGATCCAAGTGTTATCTTTCTAATGCTTTTGGTTTCAATATTTTCGAGTTTCCTACAATCTGTAGCGATTAGTCTTCTAAAACTATTCTGTTTTCTTGATTTCTTATCTGAGACTATTTTTCGGTAGATCTAATTTTTTGGATGTTTCCAATAAATTCTAAGTTTACTTATCTGAAAATATATTTGAAAGTCCTTTCTAAAAGGTATATAGTCTCTGACTTTTGACTTATGGTTTATTTGTTGTGATTTGTTCTTGTTGTTTGGTAAGGTTTTAAGAGCCATAACCAGGCCTTGAAACTTTAGTATGGGTTTTCTAAACTCTTAAGAACCCAATACTGTGGTTTTTCTTAACCTTTATGCTTTTGGGTGTTTGAGTTTGAGACTCTGGCACTCTATTTATCTTTATTTTGAAATTTCTTTGGTTCTAAGTATTAGGACCTAATGTTTGTTATCTTGCTTGTTTTCTCTAGCTTCCGAGTTAGGAGGGTCGAACGGTTTGGGTGATCTGAGTCCTAAGTTTCTTTATCATTGAGGTAGGTGGCCAATTCATCTTAATAACACCCAACCATTTTAAAATGCATGTTTCGAACTAATATGTATGTATTTTGTATCCAAGGCATGGCATGTGACTTTAGATAACAAGGGATAATTGTGATGAAGAAAACTTTAGAACTTGTTATTGTATTTTACTTAGAAAATGCTTGTTATGACAAATAGTGCATGCTTAACAAATTATCATGTTTTACGAACATTTCTCATGAATGGTCATTCACAATGACCTTTGATTTTGTAAAACATGGATTATGCAAGGAAATGAAGTTTATGCTGGAATTCATGTTTTATGGTGTTTTGAGAAGCCTTTGAAATCGTGGGACTTTGTTTTAAGTTTTCGTGCATGATGGATTTTCTTGATGCCAAGGTAGTTGTTTAAGCTTTTGGTGGACTAGTGCCTGTGTTACTTTGACTTGGATTGCCATACCTTTAGGGCTAGTCGCACCTGCTATCGTGATGTATGAGTTTTCAAAAAGATGGATTTTAAAAAGGAAATTTTTATCCAAAAGAGTATCAGTTTTCAAAAGGACTTCAACATGGTTTTCGAACTTTAACTTAAAAGAAACAAGACATATATATTAAGTATACTCTATCATCGAGGTAAGCCAATAAAAGGTTAGAGACTTCCTGTAGGATAAAGTGTCTTGGACCGAAAGTGACACATCATTTGAGACGTCGCTAGGAGTTCTTACCTCTCTGGTGGAATGGGACACCAAAGAGATGGGTGCATCTATTGAAGTCTAGGAAGTCATGATCATTTCTTGGTAAGCTATGTTTGTTGGTGGTGTTGAGTAGCTAGTTTAGCTGAGGATTCACACGCTTGCCTGATGGGTGTTAGACGCGAGAGGGGAGTGAGGAGCTCTTTCTCTGGATTAGTAGGGGCCCTTATTTAGTCTGCAGTCGTCGACTTATGCGCGCNGAGGTAGGTGGCCAATTCATCTTAATAACACCCAACCATTTTAAAATGCATGTTTCGAACTAATATGTATGTATTTTGTATCCAAGGCATGGCATGTGACTTTAGATAACAAGGGATAATTGTGATGAAGAAAACTTTAGAACTTGTTATTGTATTTTACTTAGAAAATGCTTGTTATGACAAATAGTGCATGCTTAACAAATTATCATGTTTTACGAACATTTCTCATGAATGGTCATTCACAATGACCTTTGATTTTGTAAAACATGGATTATGCAAGGAAATGAAGTTTATGCTGGAATTCATGTTTTATGGTGTTTTGAGAAGCCTTTGAAATCGTGGGACTTTGTTTTAAGTTTTCGTGCATGATGGATTTTCTTGATGCCAAGGTAGTTGTTTAAGCTTTTGGTGGACTAGTGCCTGTGTTACTTTGACTTGGATTGCCATACCTTTAGGGCTAGTCGCACCTGCTATCGTGATGTATGAGTTTTCAAAAAGATGGATTTTAAAAAGGAAATTTTTATCCAAAAGAGTATCAGTTTTCAAAAGGACTTCAACATGGTTTTCGAACTTTAACTTAAAAGAAACAAGACATATATATTAAGTATACTCTATCATCGAGGTAAGCCAATAAAAGGTTAGAGACTTCCTGTAGGATAAAGTGTCTTGGACCGAAAGTGACACATCATTTGAGACGTCGCTAGGAGTTCTTACCTCTCTGGTGGAATGGGACACCAAAGAGATGGGTGCATCTATTGAAGTCTAGGAAGTCATGATCATTTCTTGGTAAGCTATGTTTGTTGGTGGTGTTGAGTAGCTAGTTTAGCTGAGGATTCACACGCTTGCCTGATGGGTGTTAGACGCGAGAGGGGAGTGAGGAGCTCTTTCTCTGGATTAGTAGGGGCCCTTATTTAGTCTGCAGTCGTCGACTTATGCGCGCTTTGTCCGTCGAGGGTATCCGGACATGTCCGTTGAGGGTATCCGGACGTTACTTGAGCTACGTTGTCTGTTGAGGGTATCCGGGCACGTAGTTTACCAATGTCTGTCGAGGGTATCCGAACACTGGTGTTGATGTTACTTATGCGCATGTTGTCCGTTGATGGTATCGGGACATTACTTTGTTGCATTGTCTATTGAAGGTATCCAGACACGTGGCTTACCAGTGTCTGTCGAGGGTATCCGGAGACTGGTGTTGATCTGACTAGGGTTTACTCTAGTCGTGTTCCTTAGCTATGCTAGAAGAAATGCACTACCATTATTTGTATATATATATGCAGGATTTTCTTTGATTTTTCAATCAACTATATAATATGCATTGCTTTTATAAATGCTTTTGAGCTGTTATCGGATTAATCGCTGCATATGATGGTATTAGGATGGTTGATCTACCTACTGAGTTTCTCACCCAATTATTCTCGTGGTTTTACAGTTGACATTTGAGGATCGAGTTAGGATCCTTAGTGGTGTTGTGACGTGGTTTACTTGGCGAGGGATTCCTTGTTTTGGGTTTGATGTGGGTCTCCCTTTCTTCAGTCACAGTGGATGACTTACTACCTATATTTCTTTACTTTGAGACTTATGTTTTATGGCTCGGTTGTGAGCCTTATGTTACTTTTATTTATATAAATGTGACTTTTACTTTATCTTTTTCTCGCTATATATATTTTGACAGAAAACAACAAACATAACTATATATTATATCACAAATATATCCATGTTGGGTGAAAGATTGAATGTCATAGTTATATTGCAGGTGACTTAGAGGATGGTATAATTTGAGACAGTGTTATCTGGACAGGTCTCTCTAAATCCCATGTTGCTGGGATTTCAGTTGAAAAAAAAATGGGTGGCAATTTTGTGTATACCTTTAGCTTCTTTTGCTTCCGCTGTGTATATTATTGTATGCGTGTTTATCAAGTGACAAAAGGTCCAGTTTATAGGAGAGACTTTGCCGGATTTGAGTCTCGTTGTAGACTGATGGTAATGTCCCGTGTTTTGGGTTACGGGGCGTTATATTAATTCTACCCCTAGTCTTGGACTTTTGATACTTTTGAGTAGATTTTGACATTTGAGTTTGAAATTGGGGAAACTTTTGCCCCTTGCTTGAATTTTGGTTTTTTTTATTTGAACTATTTTTTTTAGGTTGGAAGAGAGATTTGAATATTTAGATAAGAATAAAAGGCTTAGGCTCAAAATTGGGTACTAGCGGTAAGGATTTTTCATTTAGGTTCTTTTTCAGGATAACTGGCTATCAAAGAAGGCCTCTCTTTTGGAATCTCTGTCGGTGTTCGTTGCCCCTTG